>JARUPZ010001306.1:0-22047 GCA_031213475.1 Nereocystis luetkeana | reverse complement strand
GAAGATGCCCAATAGTCATTGGGAACCATGTCAGATACTTGAACAAAGTCAAGCTCGTTTGATTCTCCGTTCACTGCGTCAGCGACTAAGACGGCGCGTGAGTATGCGCGCTGGGGAGGGGCTTTGTTTTCCTATCGGAAACTACCTGGTTTTCTCTCCTCAGTTTGATTTGCATTGTTGTGTATCTCGTATCCACCGCTTAGGATGCATGTATTTGCTCTGGAAGAGCAGTCACCCTTGCTACAGGCAAAGCGCTCCGGATAGAGGCCAGCGTTCCGAGGTCCTTTCGGCACGAATGTAAAAAAAACGCCTGTTTTCACGGTTTTCAAATATTCGTGCATGATACTATCAAGTAACTGTTCACGCATCCCCCAATATTCGGGCGCTGTGATCACGGGATTGCAACTATTTATGTGAGTGATCCCCGATTCTGTGACACAAACTGCTGTGTCGACATCCTGGTAGTCGATAATCTAGTGCCGGGTGGTTTGTAACTACCAGTAGTAATATGCCCGGTGCCACTAGGTTGATAGGTTTTATTTATTCGTTGGTGTCGCACTGCTATCTCTCTCTGCTCTTGGACGGAATGGTGCGTCGTGCCTGCCGTATCCAGTGTGATGTGATACCAGCTCGGTATGCTGAATGAAGATGATATACATACTTTACAGCAGTCGGGATGAACAAGGTAATGCGGCCGTATGTGTTCGACTCGTACTCTGCACGTATTGTGTATGTGTTCTTCACCTTAAACCATTCTTTCTACCCGTCGACATCCAGCACAACCAGTGTCCGTGCCCTTTATTTGATCCTAGAGAGAGATTTTTCCTGTGGTCACAAACTACACCACAGTCGTCACAATATACGTGGATTTCTCGAAAGTTCCATGTTTGCCAGCCGACAATGCACGTTGTTGTCCAGGGGTTCATCGTTCTAAAGGATGGTTATGTACGCCCAAACAGCGGAAGGCTCGACATTGTTAGTTTCCGTTATCACCTAACCGAGCAAACGGTCCACGAGAGCATGCGTGTATTAGTACGTACGGCACCTATGGCTTGTATTTTTATTTTATTTTATTTTTTCTCATCCCATTCATTATCTTCCAACATCTTCTTCTCTCTCTCCTTCCAACTCATAACTCAGATCCGGGGTCACATAGCAGGCTCTTCTCCCCCCTTCCCGCTACGGTACGTGCCTACATTTTTTATCGCGAGAAGATTTCAGCCTTTTCTTCCCTCGTCGACTCGCATCGAATTGTGCCTACCCACGCTGCAAGGCGCTCTCAACAATTGAATCCCTTTTTTTATTTTTGCAAATAAAGTCAAAGTCCGACCCTCCTGGGGCTCGAACCCAGGACTCAAACAAGTAGAATTCGAGGTTAACCACTTGAACCACCGGGGCGATCGACACCTGTCGGTTGCATTTGGTTTTGAAGACATTATGTGGTCAATCGCATGCAGACATTTATTAACGAACATGCATGTGTGTGCGATCATGAAAAACGAGCGAACATACGAGCACGAGCAACAGGCAAACGGAGCGCGAGCAACGAGTATGCCTGCATGCATTGACCAGACAAGTATCTTCAAAGCCTTACAAAACAACAGGCAGAGCACCATCGGCAGCGTGAATACATAACAGCATATCACACGAATCACCGTCCTACAAGGCAGGCAACACCGAAAACATGTGGATATTTGCATATAACGAGTATCCCATAACATAGTATGCAAGATGGAACGTGGGATTATAGAAAGAACACGATCACCTCATATCACAGTTTTGCAAACATTCCCATCGCCAGGGTTGTCCGTTCTTATTTCTTACCAGGTAGAAGTTACGCCACCGGTAGAGCGTGCGAGGCGTACGAGCCCCCAGACGGGAGGTCCAGCCCTCGCGACAGGAGGATTGCAACAGCAGGGATTGAATGGGGTGCAGCAAGGTGGGGGTCTGCCGTCGGCGACAGCCACGATGTGCTTAGCAATGACCCCGCCGCAGGTGGAACGCGGACGGAGGATGAATACCCCGGCATGGACGAGTGCGGGGAGGAGACCAGCCCCTACATTGGGAGGCGTTCAACAGCAGGCGTCCCCAAGGCCAGTGCCGAGGAGGGGTAGGACCGAACCACTTTTGCCATCTGTCGTTCAGGCCCGGCGGGATAGGGCATCATCAGGCGATCGGCCTTCCCCGCGTCCACAGACGCGTTCGACGCACCGTTCGCCATCGCCTTCGGGAAGAAGCATCAGCACCACTCAGCCCCCACCTCAGCCGGGACTCTTAGGACGCCGGCAACGATCTACTTCTCCTCCGTCAGGGAGGTCGACACGTACGCGCCAACGACCTCCGGTTACCTTTGCCGACGATACTCAATGCGGAACGGCGTTGGCGCATCGACCGTGAACGGTTGGATCCTGGACTCCGTGTTACGGTCGCAGGACTTGGAGGAAGGCCGGACAACAACTACGATGAACGGGGGGAAGAGCTTTGCTACCCGTGGGACCAGAATTCGTTAGGAATAGCAGGGCCACTCGATGATGTTTCTCTCGAGCATCTTCAACAATGTTTCATCACCGTTGTTAAGGTGCAGCCGGGGCTAGCTACTGTCCATGCCAAGCTTCTCACCCACGTGCTCGGTCTCCTGAACCACGCCCTTGGAGCGCATCGGCCAAACAGACACTCCGAGACGCCGAGTTCGCTCCTCAGGGCCATCAAGCTGTGGTACATAGTGCCAGCACTGCTACACTCGCAGGACAGCCGCGTGAAGCGACGCGAGAGATTCGCGTCCGTCAAACGTGGTGACATCACGCTTATTCTCCCGTGGTTGATGGAGTACACCAGTCGAGCATCGACACGGCGCAGGGGCCCAACCTACGAAGCCACAGACGCGGCTAAGTACGAAAGAGCGTCGTCAGCCTGTCGCCGCTCGGGCGGGGTGTCAGTGGCAGCACGCGGTCTTCTCGCGGAAGCTCGAGCGCCCGGCAACGAGGTGACATGGGAGCGGGTGAAAGCCAAATTCGCGGGGGAAGATCGTGCCTCCATCTCCGAGTCGGCAGTAGCAGCGATGATAGCAAGCTCCATGGAACCGGAGGAAGGGAGTGTTCCCAACTGGCGTCCAGAGCAAGAGTTCGATTCGCAGGTGGCCCTCGACGTCATCAACTCCCGAAATGCGTTATCAGGCGCGGGGAGTGACGGTCTACGCTTCTCACACTTGCAGTCGATAATCAGGACCGGCTTCGATCGCGAGAAATTTGGAGCTAGCATCGAGGCCCTTTGGAGGCGGATCTTCGACGACCCCGGTGCATTCCCGCCGGAATTCTGGCAGCTCTTCTTGCAGTCCAACCTCACTGCCTTGGGGGGAAAATGTCGACCCGTATGTGTAGGTATGACATGGAGACGACTTCTCGCAGCTGGGACGATGCGGCAGTGGCGGCCACGGCTGGAAGAGATTGATCGTGAGGCAAGGCAGTTTGGGGTAGGGGTTCGAGGGGGGGTGGAGCAGGTAGCTCTACGCGCCCGGGTGCACCATGAGGCAAGAAACTGGCTCGTCCTAGCTGACTGTTCCAACGCCTTCAACACTGTAAAGCGGACGGCAGTACTTGCCGAGGCGGCCACTTGCGTGCCCGTGCTCACGCCGTTCATTGCTAAATGCTACGGCAAGAGGCCCGCCCCTACGTTCCTCCAGACGGATCCGGGGGAGCGGCGCAAAATTGACTGTTCCAGTGGCGTGCAGCAAGGGGATGCCATGGGCCCAGCGCTGTTCTGCATGCCACTGCTGCCAATACTCAAGCGGGTCCGTGAGGAGTTCGAACCCCGGGGTGTTGAAGCCTTTGCCTACCTCGATGACATCAGCATCGGTATGTCAGAGATCACACCGGACACGGTGAGAGTAGTGCCCTTTCTCCAGCACGAGCTGTGCGAAATAGGCATTGCCATTAACCCCAGAAAGACGGTTGCTTTGCCTCCCAAAGGGCATATGCCTACGTCGGAAGAGATAGCACTTCTGAGGGGCATCGGTGTTCGCATTGCGGAAGGGGGTGGGGTAAAGGTGGTTGGCGTGCCCATAGGCACTGATGCATTCGCGGTGAAAAGCGCCGTGGAGATAGTCCGAGATGGGGGAGCAGAGCAACTCGCGCGCATCCTGCCGCGCATGCCGGACAAACAGTCGGCGAACCTCATCGCCACCAGTTCAATGGTGCAGCGGACCTCCTACATTGAGCGGGGAATGGACCCGGAGCTGTCACTACCCGCGTGTCAGCGGGCAGACACTAGCGCAATGTGGATGCTCGAGCGCCTTCTCGAGCTTCCAGGGACAGCGGACGAATTGCCGTTCTTTGCGGACGGATGCCCGGCGAACCGGTTGACGCTACAGCCGCACCAGAAAGCGCAGGCGAGCCTCTCCGCAGGGGCCGGGGGCTTTGGACTGTCGTCGGCTGAATCAAGGAGAATGTCAGAGTCCATCGGGAGCTTAGTGGCGACGGTGCCAGAGGTCCTCGCCGACCTCTCCGGTCCATTAGGGGAAAAATTCCGAAGGGAGTTGCCCAATTCGGACCTCGTTCGCCGCATATGGAGCAGCGTCAGGGACCTTCGCGATATCCATGGGGTATCGGAGGAGGCAATGGCAAACGTAATCCCGGAAAATTGGCGGAACAGGGCGTTCCGCGCAAGCGAGGAAGGAGGGACAGAACAGTATGATGTGGAGGTACTGCCGGCGCATGACGCCCAAACGATTAGCTCCCACAAGGCGCAATACAAGCTGGGGCAGCAGATCAACCGGGTACGGTACCAACGGTACGTTGCTTCTCTGGACCAGCTCCCCGAGGTAGCAGACCCGTCGGATCGGGACGACGTGTTCGGGGGGACGGAAACCAGAGGTCTTGCCAAGGCTCGGCAACGGAGCCTATCGGGACCAGGCGCAGTCGCCTGTTTGCGTGCAAGGCCCGTGGACATGGCACGTATCATACCGGCTTCTGAGTTCGTGTCTATGGGACGGCGCTTCCTGGGAATGGAGGAGCCCATAGCGGCGAGGTGCCCCTGCTGCGAAGCGACGGATGTCACCACACGTCACGCGCGGTACATGCCACCGAGCAGGCGCACAGGTTAACCAGCATCAGCCGCTAGTCCACGCGCTGTCTCGCATCTTTAAGCGGTTGTCCATCCGCCACCAACTGGAAAGCGGAGCGCCCTTCAACGCCGATAGAAACCTCCGCATGGACATAGTGATAGAGAGGGGAGGCCTCCGAGACGCTACGTCGTCAGAGTACCGCAACAAGGCGATACTCCTCGACGTCACGCATGCAGACCCCCAAGCGAGGGTCCACATGCGGGCTGGCAGCGCTGATCGAGACGGTTCAGCCGCTTCCACTTCTGAGGCGCGAAAGCGCAACCACTACGCTCGTGCAGGACAAGTGTCCTTCGACGAACGCAGCCATAAACTTGTCACCCTCGCGGTGGAAAGCTTTGGACGCCTCGGGAAGGAAGGTAGCGATTTCATCGACCAGCTGGCGGCGAGCATCGTTGGAGGAACGGACGGGGGATCTTCAGCAAGAAAAGGGGTTTGTAAGGAGCACCTTTTCCAGGTCATATCGGTGACTACCCAGTTCGCGATCTCGCGCAGAGTGCACCGATATAAGCTCGCCCTGCGAGACCGCCAGGCCGCCAGGGGGAGAAGGGAGGAGGAGGGAGGACTACTTCCCATGGCGTGGGGGTGGAATGTAGATGCGGAGTAGGAAGCGTGGCGTATAGATACATAGTAGGTAAAATATCTCGGTAAATGGTGGGGGTGCAAGTGAGTACACGCAGGGAAGGAGAATTGGTTCGATGAAGTTAGTGGTATTCGATGAATTATGTCAGCTTTTTCATTTTGAATGGATAACGCCCTGCACATTGTCAGAAGGCAAAAAAAAAGAAAAAAAAAAAGAAATAATGTGTTCTTCAAATGAGTGTCAGAGCGTATGGTCTTCACAACATGATGACGTCGGTTCACATTGCCACAAAAATACAGAACGTGATTATACCTGATACCTGGTACATATTTGGCCACTTGTTGAGCACATGTTCTAAAAGATAAAAGTCTCATTCTCATCGTAAAGGCAGTTACTTCTCAAAATAGGCAAATCGGGTACGCGATTGTGTCCAACAGTAACCATCGCCATCCACAATATACGAGTCTTATACATGTTTGGAGGAGCTTCCAAAATAGACGATTGACTCACGTATATCACGAGATGGCTATCGATGGATAGCTTGTAGAATATATTGTGGCCGGCAATGATCATCGACAGACATCTCGTACAATCTATTGTGGTCGGCGATGGTCGTCGATAGACATACCGCATAATCATCTATTGTGGTCGGCAATGACCGTCGATAGACCTCTCGCACAATCCATTGTGGCCAGCAATGGTTGTCGATAGACATTTTGCACAGAATATCGTGACGACCAATGACTATCGATAGGCATCACGCACAATCATTGTGGCCTATGTATACAATGGCCAGCGTTGCCAGTCTGTTGTCGTTAACAATATCCATTGATACACGCTTTTTCGGGGCTACTGCTGTAGCGGCAATATTCTATTTCCTTTCTATTGTCCAAGGTATATGCACATTACTACCTCATCGATCCCCAGGAATCACTATAAATAACACCGAGTACCAACCACAACAACACAGCCGACAATGCAACACACTTAACCCCCATGATGCCCATTGTCTTGTTGAGACACACAACGTTGCAGCCCTCCTTCACGCTATGCCATGCACCCACATTGCTGCTCGTCACCATACACCATGCACTCATTCCATACTGGTGGTGATCACAAGATGAAATTATGACATTGCTGCGGCACAAAATATCTCAGTTCTTAATAAATTAGAGTACATTGTAGGTGTGGAAATAGTTGGGTGATGGTGTCCATCGATAGACATTGCCCACCACAACAGATTCTCATCGGTGTCCATCGATAGCAATTGCCGGTCACAATAGACTAGAAAGGTATATATATATCGATAGCTATTGTCGTCACAATAGATTAAGAAATGCATCATCATCTATCGATAGCAATTGACGGTCACAAGAGACTAGAAATGTATCTATCGATAGCGCTATTGCCGTCACAATAGATTAAGAAATGCATCTCTATCGATAGCCATTGCCGCCCCCAATAGGTCAAGAAATGTTTTCATCGATAGCCACTGTCGACCGCAATAGATTCTGCAAGCTATCCGTCGATAGCTATTGTCGGTGGCAATAATAGCTTTCAACCTATTTAATAGCTACGTAGGTACTTCATTCAGCACACTCCTGCCTGAACAATATGTTGGGGACGTAGCCTATCGATGGACATTATCGACGACAATGGATCGAGGAACGTACCAATCGATAGACTTTGCCGACGACCATAGATAGACCTGTCCATTGCACCATATTATATTGCTATTATTGCAGGGGCCATTGTCTATTGTCCAGGGTGTGCAAGGGCTGCAACCAACCCTTTTGAGTTGAAGGATACCTCAGTATTATACACGCAGCTCTGTGGTCTTGTACAAACAAGGGCATACATACGCACAACAGCAGTATCACAGCACTGCACAGCAGTTACGAGAGAACACGAGTGAGTATGTGCGTACCTAGTACGAGTACTACAGCAGAGTACCTCGTACATTTCAACATTTTGAATACGTACGACTGCTGTTGTACCAGGTACGTACGAAGATCAAGATCTCGAGAAACCTGATATCTGGTGGAAAATAATCGACCGTTACATCTCTTACATCCCCGCTCCCCGCGGTTGGTATCCCCCTATATAACCTCATCGGCTCATTGGCCAACAGGTGTGTGTTGTTCGTTCCTGTTGACTGCAGATCTTACGCCTTCCGCGGTTGGGTGCACAAAATTTAACGGCGCCACGCGACGGGCAGTTGCTCCACCAGTATAGTAGTGTCACGCCGAACACTACCAGCAGAGAGCCTTCGAGACACCGGAGGAGGAGAGCGTGCTGCTGCGAGGCCGTGTTAGCTTCCTACCCCGCCACCGCCCTACTACCTAGTGCTGCTGCTACCCGCTACCGCTGTGCTTCTGCGCCTGCTGTACTCGTGCGGCGTCTGTCTTTTGTTTGTTTTCGTTCCTGTGGGTTTGAGAGCATGCCACCGAGGTCAGAAAATGCGATCGGCGCGAGCGATGGACTGTCGCCGGCGTCGACCCCGCGAGCGGACGAGACCAAGCAGGCGAAGCTCAACCTGAGCGAACTACGGGCACGCATACCGAAGGAGTGAGTGCCGATACCTGTCGTGTCACCTGCCTACCTACCTTTGGGGTGTAGCTGCGCGACCCGACTCGTAGACGATCAGCAGATTTGCTCGTGTTTTGATTTGGTTTGTTTTTTGCGGTTCCCAAGGCACCCGTTCGGTCTGTTTGAGACGAGAGGCCAAGGGGCGCAAAAAACAGCGATCACAGGTTCGTAGTCGGAGGCAAATAGCAGCCACTCGTGGCCGGAGGAGCCACCGACGGCTCGATGCCACTCTCCAGCTCCAACCTTAGATGTCGGTCTCGGGTTGCGCCGTAGTCGCATAAGATGACCCAGAAGTATATTTCGAAAACTATCACAGAAAAAATGTTTCAGAGAAAAAATATCTCTGGAGATGATGCTACCATACTATTTTAGTACGAAAACAGGTTCGTAAGGCACGAGACCACGCGTAAACGTTGTTGGGCGGTTCAAAAACAAAGAAAAAAACACGCACGTGTGTTCTGTCTCGTAAGGGGCCGCCACGGGGGGGTGTTCCCGCCAGCAACCATGCGCCTCACGGAGGGTTGGGTCCGATCGTTGTGGGCCAGGAGCCAGGACCAATCTAGCCGTAACAACTGCTTTCCACGCCCCTCGAGACTAGGTACGTAGTTTGTACGACTCTTGGCCAAAACCAAACATGATGCGTGCAGTCTGTTGATTGTTCTGCGTGCTTGCATGCTTCTTCTCTGTGCAGTATGTATCTGGTACATTTGACACGCGTACGACGTATGATGTGATACGATATCCTATCGTGTGATGTGTGCGTGCCGCTCTGTGTCCGGGTGTACGTACTTTTTCTTTCTTTCTCTTCCGTCATCAGCACAGATAGTTCTTCGAACGAACTCCGACTCGTCGAAAAACACTGGGCAAGCAACAACTCGTGTATCGTACGGCAGCACCAGCAGCAGTGACACCCATCCACGCGCCATCCACACAACCCATCCCATCCCATCCACCGACCACGGCAGGCAGGCGCGTCACATGCTGGATAGGTATTTAATATTTAATATTAATAGTAGCAGAACACAATTGCTCCACAAACTAAACTCTACTTGTACCTGGTGCTGGTACCCTCCATCCTCCATGTCCGCTGCTTGCATGCTTCCTCTGCTGTCTCGCGCCTGCCGTTTCGTTTTGCACTCGATGCCGCTACTACGATCTCCGGTGACGTCATCATGGACCGAGCTCGTAGGTGCTTCCGGAAGAACCTTGCGAGATCAGTGTTTTACATGATCCGCGACATGGCCTGCTTGCTGGCCCTCCAGTATGTGTACCCGCTGTACGTGTCCGGCAACTGGCCTCTGACGTTCCTCTGGTGGAACTTGACCGGTTTCATGCTGTGGGCGCTCTTCGTGATAGGTGAGAGATCGAGAGCAGACGAGAGGACGGAAGGAGACGAGCCAGCGACTCACTGCGTACTGGTATCATAGTTGGATAGATACCGCTTGGGCGGAAATATAAGTATCGTTCAGACTTGATATATATACCCCAGGTGCCCTTATAAATCCGTCCATAGAGGGGGTAGGTTGACGGGCTGAAAACATTATGCCGGGGCTCATGACTATAAAACAGAAGAGTTCGTACGAAAGCAGTATTAATACTTGAGAGTTTGTTTTATACCAGGTATCGTACCAGGTATTGTGGTGCACCCCGAGGTTTACAGCGGTAGCATAATATTATATTAACCCTTTTAGAACTGCAGTCTTGTTTTGGGGACAATTGGGGACAAATTACTTGGAATTTGACTGCCTTGTCCCCAAAACGGGACTGGAGTTCTAAAGGGGTTAAGTCGTTCCAGGTACCTGGTAGTATCAATAGTATTCGCAGACACAACTGCTGTCAGTACAGCAGCAGTAAGCAGCAGGAGCATCAGTCTACAGAGGGTCTGATGAACGGAGTTAGACGGTACGGGCACCCGGTATTGCATTCCTCTGGAGAAGTCTATTACTACTCGTGGGGCAGTGGAACCTCGAGAGGTGAAGTAATTGATCGATCACACACGATGGAGCTACTGCTTTCCTAACTTATCACGGGGTCGACTCGTATACCTTGTATCATACCTGGTACCTGGCACGTCGTTATGTGCCAGGTATTGTATAATGGAGTACGTACTGACTCATATTTTATCAGAGGGGTCGTATTCATTTGGGCCGTTCTTATGTTCTTGTTATCGAAGAGCTTTTTTCCAGATTTTGTGAAATTTGTGAAATTTGTGAATTTGTATACAAAAGATAAGGAGTCGTTCAACCATAATCTTTGAAATTTAACAGAGGGTTAAAATTTCCAACGGTACCCGCGATACCGTCCGTACAAGTACGGGATGGGAACATTTTGCCTGCATCAGGCGGATCTTTTTTTCGTTCTTCCCTAGGGATGGATGGTATGGGAAATTTTTCCGTTCGCTAACCGCGGGATGGGAATGGGGCGGGAAGGTGGAAACCCATTTAATTGACGGGATAGGACGGGAAGACACGATTTGCAGGCGGTACGGGAAGGGACGCGAAACAGTTTTTTGGTGGTGTAGGACGCGACGGGAAACGAATTTTTGGCGGGACGGGACGGGGAATGATCGGTGAACGGGTGGGGAAATCGGCCGGGAGCATGATAGGGGTGGGATGGGACTAAACGATTTCTTGGGGGGACAGTACGGGACGGGAATATCGGGGGAACGTCGGGAAATCGGTCGGGAACATACCAGGTTGTTGTTGTTGTTGTTCTCACATTAACTCTCTGACGAAGGAGTCCGTGGTCACACAAAGGTGCTGGAGCCCTAGGAAGATCCGAAAAAGTACCTGGTACCAGGTACCTGGTACCTGGTACATGTTATGAGGCACCCAACGGACTAAGACCTTCACAATACACGTTTAGAACCGCAGTCCCGTTGTGGGGACAAACCAGTCAAATTCTAAGTAGTTTGTCCCAAAAACGGGACTGCGGTCCTAAAAGGGTTAGTAGTATTATTATTAATAATAATAGTCGAGAAACGCAGCCGGGAATGGTTATGGTTGGGAACACGATCGGGAGCGCGGGCTGGAGACAACGAGCGCGGAGTGTACATTCGTACGTACATACTGCATAATCAAGTGTACTTCGTGCGCTGGTACTAATATTAATATGAATAGTTTTTTATGAATCAAGCGCAACAACGGACGGTAGCTGTCGACCTTGAAATCAACTAACTGAGGGTGTACCTGGTATTTATTTCCTGATCCCCCGCAACAACAACTGAAACACCACCACCGAAAGGATGTGCAGGACCTGGGTTGCTCGGTTTGGTTTTGCTTGAGGCAGAGAAGCAGAGCCGCTTGGCATCATCCACCACCACAACGTCCGTCCATGCTTGCCATGTTTGACGTTTGCGCTGCTGTATAATACCTAGTGTGTATGTTGTATGTTCCTTTGTTTCTTGTGTTAAAATATGTGCCACCGAATTTTGACGAAATTAGTACAGGCAGTTACGAGTTTTACTCTTTGGCTTACTCTGTTCACAAGCAGTGGTGTTTTTTGTTATTTCTTCTTTTTTCCAGCTCGTTCTTTTTCAAGTGTTGGCCACCTCGCCTGCGGGGGGGGGGGCACGACAGATTGTTTCTCTTAGATTTTGCTTTCATTTTTCTTCTTATTCTTTTTCGATTTGTCTACCTTGTTTTTGTTTTCTCTTTGATTGTTTCTTTTCGTTTCACTATTTCATAGATTGCGTATGTCGTGCCTGTCGTATCTAGTATGATGACATGGCTTTGCATTGCCCACTGCAGTGCTTACTGCACACGTGGCAACGTAGTATCTCTGTGGCGTAGCTTTGTGACCACAGAACTTGTATCTCTTCTAGGATTGAAGAATCGGCACGGACACTGGTTGTGCTGGATGTCGACGGGTAGAAAGAACGGTTTAATGTGAAGAACACACACACAGGGTAGGCACAATTCGATGCGAGTCGACGGGGGAAGAAAAGGCTGAAATCTTCCCGCGATAAAAAATGAAGGCACGTGCCGTAGCGGGAAGGGGGGAGAAGAGCCTGCTATGTGACCCCGGATCTGAGTTACGAGTTGGAAGGAGAGAGAGAAGAAAAGAAGATGGGCGAAGATCATAAATGGGATGAGAAAAAAAAAAGAAAAAAAGTCAGGTCTATGGTGTGAGATCGACCGATTGAATGGTTCGTAGGAAGTTTATTTTTGTACCTACTGGCTGTAGTTAGTTAAACTGGGAAAAAAGAAGAGGGAAGAACGAAAAAAAAGAGAAAAGATGAACAAGTCGTACTCGTACGTACGCATATCTGCAGTCTCCAGTCTACTTGTATTTTTTTCATTACTATCAATACCTGTTTCAGGTTTGTTTGTTGATGCTGTTGCATCCAAAGAAGTGCGTAATGCAGTTGCATCCATTGTCATAAGATAGGAAAATGATTAAAACCGGCGGGTGGAATGGAAGTATCTGCCCCAATTCTCGGAGTGAGATGAGGGATGGGATAAACTGTGCGCCAACTTCGGGACGGAAATAACTGGGCAGGCCGTAGTGGGATGGTATTAGTCGGGGCTAGGCAGATGATGGGAATGGGAATAGTCGGGACTGGGCAGACAGTGGGAATGGGAATAGTCGGGACTGGGCAGACAGTACATAATGGGAACAGGAATACCTGGTAGTCGGGACGCCGTAAAAGCGGGATAGTAGAGGTCGGGAACAGACACTGACGACGGTACGGGTCGGGATTTCGCGGTCGGGAACGAAATATCACACGGTTTCCCGTTCCCGTCCCGTCCCGACCACAATTTCCCGTCCCGACTCTCACCGCGTGCACCCTAGAAAAAACGTCAGGAGAGTTAAATTTCACACATCTGCTTTTGGAAGAAAAAACGTCAGAAAAGTCGGGGAGAAAGTGTTTTTGCCCGAAAATGCCCTCTGGAAATTCTGGAGAAAAAACTCTCCGATAACGAGGGCCTACTGGTGCAGCAGTCTTGATTTGCCCCCCCAAAATTCATGAACGTCTATTTTCTCTTACATACTTTCTGTTTATGTTTAGCATACTTGGGGCTTGTGGGCAAAGAGACCGAGTATATAAAAAAGGTAGGAAAAAAAAAGCATGGGTATTTTGTGGTTGGTTGAGCAGTACATTATACTTGAGGAAGTAAGTATTTACGAAGGTTTATGCTATCCTTACTATTAATATTAAATACTGCTGTAGGTAAGGTACGCACTTTTTATTGATAGTACTGCTGTGGGTATACCCAGGTAACGTTTCAGGGGCGATAGGTACACAACCCAGGGCATTAATTAGCTGTCGCGCTGCCTTTCGCTTTGTGCTGGCGCAACATTTTGGTTGAAACGGCTGTTTACCGTAGCACTCGCCGAAGGCGATGTGCGGCTTGTCGCGACACGGCGTTTTGGCGCCGTAACGTTTCGCCGCCGCAGGCGGCGTTATGGTGTTGCGGCGGCTAATTTCCCCCAGGGCCAAATAATATTTTGCGCCCTGGTGTGTCTTCCGCCGCAGGCGAAGAAATCTTGTTCCGGACCCTGTTTTGGGTTTGCCGAACGCGAAGTTTTTTTTTCCGGACACTTTTTTTTAAATATGATTATTAATACGTACCTGGTAGTATTACGGAGGACCATAGTAAATAGGACCAAATATTTCTAGTAAAAATAGGAAAGTATGTAGGTTTTTGAGTGTATCGTAGGTCCATTTACTATGGTTCCCCGTAATAGGTGCATTGTAGTCTTTCATTCTTCCTATGATCGCTTCGTAAGTTGTCGCACATCCTGTTTGGACACATTTGTCATGTTTGTCGTGTACTCGTACCCGTAGCTCTTTGTAGATTTCGGTGAAATCCCGTTCAACTTTCCCTTCGGGAGAGCGAAACACTACAGCAGTACGCATACCCATCCCTCCGCTCTGTTTCGAGGCTCGGGGAAAAGCTTTGATAAAAAAACGTATAAAAATACATACCTAAGTGGTTTTCGGGCGTACATTCACACATATGTTGAAGAAACGTCCTCCGGGGGCCCTTGCGGGGGGGCCACAAAATTTTAGGTATGACCTTCGGCACTTACCTTCAAGTAATAAGCCTTACCTAGCGTTAAGGTACGACGCCCGATACTTACCTACCTTGTACGTTTTACGCACAGCAGTAGCTTTACGTCTGACTCCCGATACTTTCGTGAGTTTTACTGGTAGGTACGTTTGGTACGACTTCCGGTACGCACCCCCAAGTCTCGGATACTTCCGTACCCGGAGTGTTGGAATTCCTGACAGTCAGGTACCGGCCTGGATATTTCGTACCTGGTACGTACGTGTGAGCTATTTTATGTGAGCAGCTGTAGACCGTTTCAGGCTCGAAACTCGCCATACTTTGCCCCTTTCCATGTCCGGGTTTATAGATGGTACCCACGCGCAGAGCAGTACGTAAAGGGCCGAAATCACCTACCAGGTACGTTGTAGCCGCGCAGCCTGCCTACCCCGTGTATGAGTATCTCCTGCCATTGGTGTCGTCCTGTTGACCCTCTGGTGGCAGCATCCAGGGGTTGGGGGGAGGGGGGCACCTCCGTTTGTCCCCTCCATTGTTGAATCAGATCAGAGGCATGTAGAAAACGTGCGACCGATGTAGCACGCTGTCCCAAGACAACGAAGGGCTGTTTGGATCAAATGTTTGCGTACAAGCGGTATCATAACTGCTGTAGTTGTACTTGTAATTAGCCAAAACAGTGGTACGCATGTATCACGCAGGTTGCGAAGTTGAGTATCGACCTACTGCTGGACGTACGACAAGGTGCATGTGCCTCTGGAGATTGTTTTCTTCTAAGAGCTATCACTGTCGCAAACAACTTCCCGCCCGCCCGCCCCGCTCGCCCAATACCGATATCTCCACCTCCCCTCCCCCCTACCAATGGGTCTTCCACCACCCACGAAAACCCCCCCAACACTTGAAAAAAATGTCGGGTCATGATCTATTATGACAGGACACGACTGCGGCCACACGACCTTCAGCAACTACCCTTGGGTCAACGCCGTGTGCGGGCACCTTTGCCACGCGCCGCTCTTGGTCCCCTTCTGGCCGTGGGCGAAGAGCCACAACGAGCACCACAAGTACCACAACCACATCGAGAAGGACATGTCCTACCCGTGGTTCGGCAAGCAGCAGTTCGAGGAGGAGACGATGCTCGTGACGAGGCTGTGGCTCAAGAGCCCGTTCCACCCGTTCACGGCGTACTTTTTCGCGTACCTCTTGGGCGGCATGTACGACGGCTCCCACTTCAACCCTTTCAGTGAGTTCGTTTGCTGTTGCTACTATTACTATGTGTTCCTACTTTGTATTTATATTATTAATAGGGAGGAACGTGTATATGTGCATGTATAATATATACCGGGTACCAGGTATGATCGCTAATCATATCCAAATATGTCGTGTATGCGCAGGGGGTCCAATGTGGGACCTGATTTACCTGGTAGTAGATACGACTGCATGCGCGTACGTAAGCAAGTAACCCTTACGTGAGTGACCCAGGTACTGGCCTGTATAGCCCCTCCCCCCCCCCCCCCCCTAAATACTACATGTATCGTGTTCCATTCATGCCCAGGAAGGCAGCACCGACCCACCCAACCACCCAACCAAGACGGCTCGGTTTCTTTGAAGAGTTGACACAATGTTGTTGTTGTTGTTGCGGTGGCGGTTGCCTGTTTCTCTTTTTTTAAAGATTCAACACAATGTTGCTGTTGTTGTTGTTGTTGCGGTGGTGGTTGTTTGTTTTTTGTTCGTTTTTTCATTGTTGTTTGTTTTTTACGGCGACAAAGCAGCAGCAGCAGTCTCGGAAAATTGTACCCGGCACCGGTATGCCAGGTATAGGTCTTGAATGGGCACCAACGTCTTTCCTCCCTCCGTCCCTCCCTCCCCCATCCCGCCTCACCGCCACCGCCTCCCCGCCCCCCCCCCCTCCGGCTGACCTACCGGCCTACATACCTACCTCCCTCCGGTTCGCAGGCGTACTGTTCTGGACGCGGAAGGAGCAGGTGCAGTGCGCGGTTTCCACGACGACTGTCGTGGGCTTCGCCTACTTGCTGGTTGCGGTCTGCTTTGACTACGACTGGGCGGCGATCGTCGTTCGACACGTGGTCCCGCTGTTGATCATGAACTACTGGCTTGTCATGGTCACCTACCTACAGCACCACGAGGCCGACACCAACGTGAGATATGTTTTTTTTCCGTCAAATTGTGTGTGTTGTGTTTTTTCAGTGTTTTATCTCACCAAAACCATGGCATTACGGGGGGACCATATCAAATAGGACCTACGGTACACACAAAAACCTATATATTTCGCTATTTTCACCAACAAGATATGGTCCTATTTTCTAGGGTCCCCCGTCGTAATATATTCCTCTCAATGGGCGGCAATATGGGGAACGTTTACCCATGAATACGAAGATTCAACGGTTCTTACATTTCCGTCCCGAGCGGTCCTGTACCGGGTAGTATCATACATGTATGCAGATACAGCAGTTGTGGCCCTTCAGCATGATAGTGCCGGTATGTGCCACCCACAGCCTGAAAAGCCGGCACTAATATTGCTGCGGCCGGCATTCTTCCGGCTCGGGGAATATGTAGGTTTTAACAATGAAAACGGAAAACAGTGCCGTCCAAAGGCGTCGGCAGTGCGTGCCAGGTATGTACTCCGGCAAACGGCACTAATGAGGGTCCGAGCAGGTACTGCATTGTACGTACGTAGCTGTCGCTATGATAGAAACTCGGGCAGCAGGATATTTCAATTTGTAATTGTCGTGAAGTTGTTCGCGTTGGTGGGGAAGAAGGTATAAAACCAACAAAAAAAAAAAAAATGTTGGTTTTTTTCTCTTCTTTTTTTTCTTGTCTTTGATTGTTCCGGAGCGTTACGGCAGACGCTTCAGGCACAGATCGATTCGCTTCCCCGTGTTTTTGGCGCTCGTGTTATACGTGGTATGGCCCTTTTTTTACGTTGACTACTCCGAAGTTTATCCCACACTAATTCCAAGTAGGTATGTCCTCAAAAGCATGCAAAAGGGTTCATCTGTAAACCCCTTTGAACTTGGAGGGTTCGGAGAGAGAGGGGTTGACTTCTTGGCTGGCTCTCTGATTGGCACTCACTCGCTGCTTGATTAGCTGGCTGACTTTCTGAGGTTGATTCGCTGATTGGTGATTGGCTAGTTGACCTGATGATATCTAATTGACTGGCTTGTTGATTGGCTGGCTGGTTTGCTATTGTTCACTCGCTGACTTGTTGTCTACCGGAAATTGACTGTCTCGCTGATTGGCTGACTTGTTGTTGTTGTCACGGTGATTGGGTGGCTGGCTTGCTGTTGTCTGATTGGCTGACTCGCTGACTGACTGGCTCTTTGATTGATTGACTCGCTGTTTTCTGTTTGGCTGACTCGCTGATTGGATTTCTGACTTGCTGTTGCCTGCTCGGCTGACTCCTCATTTGACGGACTCGCTGATCAACTGGCTCGTGGATTGGCTGACTCGCTGATGGACTTGACTGGCTGACTCCGGCTGACTCACGGACTGGCTGCGTTCAACGTTGACTCGCTGACTCGCGCACTGCAAATTGTCTGTTTCGGATCGGACCAGACCTTCAACGACGCGGACTTTCACTTCGCCACCGCGGCGATGGAGACGGTGGACCGATCGTACGGCTGGGGTATCGACGACGTCCACCACAACATCACGGACGGTCACGTGGTGCACCACCTGTTCTTCACGAAAATCCCGCACTATAACCTCAAAAAGGCCACCGACGCCGTCCGCCCGCACCTCGAGGCGCTCGGCGTATACCGGTGAGGTTTGGGGGGGGGGGGGGGTTCCATGTTTTCGTACCTGGTATTGTCACGCAAGAACGTTTCTTCGTGGGTCGTATTAACAAGAAGATGGGGGAGTACGAGAGGCCAGGCAGCCAGGTCTTGGTTGTCAAAACGGTGTAGGTGTGTGTTGGTGTGGGTTTGTGTTGGCTGTTTTTTTAGCGTTGATGTTGTTATCACGAGAAACCCCCGGGAGGCAGCCAGCCAGCCAGCGCTTCGTTGTCATCGCTGTTGTTGTGTGCGTGTGTTGGACTGTTTTTACGTTCTCGTAGCGTCTCCGTACGTTGTTCTTTGGTTTGGTTTGTAGTACGGTAGTTTTTTTTTGGGGTGTGGGGGGGGGGCTCGGCTTTCGGAGCAGGCGGTGGTGGTGGTGGTGGTGGTGGTGGTCAATTGATGTAAGCGGTCCATCCTGCTTGCCGGTTCGGCAATGAACAATGAAAATCAAGACACGCATTGTTGCATGTTGTTACAGCAGTTGCGTACTCGTGTTAAAACATGCGATGGCAACAGCTCGCGTTCGAGGCTCTGCGGCGGGTAAGTCTTTACGTAGCTGGATGAAGTACGCCTGTTGAGTTGTGTTGCGATATGCTTGGATCGACGGCAGCCCCCCGCTCCATCGGCGCGAGGTAGACGCACTCCTACCCATGTGCTGACGGATACTGCAATTGAATGCCCGAGCCGGCGCGGGAGGGGTGTGAGTGTGTGTGTGCGTACTAATGTCATGCATATGGCCGTAGTCGTACGGCCATAGACCTTCACACCTCTACAATACCGAGTCGAAGCACGGCCGGCTTTCACCGACGGAGGAAGGGGGGGGCATGACAAACTTCGAACAAAGCAACCACGTAGGCTTACTTTTCACCGACTACTATTAACAAGCTTGCTCTATACCCCCCCCTCTCCGCGTCGCTCATCCCCCCCCCCCCCCCCCTCCCCTCCCCTCATCCTTCGGTAACGCCTTCGATAGGTACCGCAACAACCCCGACTTCTTGTGGGTATTCGCGCGCGACAACTTCAAGCTGGGTTTCCACACGCACTCGAAGATGCATGACCACCGGGCGAAATTGCACTACCTAGACGCGTCGCGGACACCTGCTGCCAAAAAGAAAGCCCTCTGATCGATATTTTTTCTCTTGGGCGCGCAGGGGGCAGGCAGGGCCGTCACACGCATAAAATGATTTGTGTTTTTTGGGGGAGGGAGAGGAGGGGGTGTGGGGGGGGGGGGGGGGGCGCAGGACCGTCACACGCTACACGTTCAACGAGAACTGCAGAGCTTGAAAAGGAGGTGAAAAGCATATGGAAGTTAGCATGGGAGGTTAGTTTTTTTCTTGATGCGACTTCTTTTGTTCGTTTCGTCTGATTTTCGGCTTGTCCCTTGGGATGCGCGCGTGCGGGTTTTGTTATTTTCTTGATTACGAACGGACGTGGGTGTTACAGCGGGAGGAGGCGGGGAAGGGGCGGGGGGGGGGGGTGCTCCGCCGATGGATGCCTCTTTTGGAAGAACACCTTTTATTGGCCTTGTCTCCCGAGCGTTCTCAAGATGTGCCGCGCGTCCCCTTCGACTACTGCTGTACCATACTTCCGAGTATACTATGGTCTCACTCTGGGCGTTAATAGTGTCTCCGTTTAGGCTCTCCGATATGAGCATCAAACGGAGCTTACGTTATGGGCCAGAGCGGTACTTTCGAAAAAGGGAAATTTGCCCAACGAAACTCTAAATGCTGTCACGCAAGGCAGAGGCAAGAGCAAAAAAAGAAGCAGTGTGCCGCTTGCTTGCGCTTTGCTTGACGTACGTAAAAAAAAAAAAGCAGCGTGGCATTTTCATAGCACTGGCATGACGTTGGCATGGCACTTGTCTTGGCCTATGGGCATGGGAGAACCATTAACATAGCATATCGCGCGGCATGCACACACAAACGCCGTCAGGTGTTTCTACCGGAACAAGCATGTTTTGGCGGCAACTTGGTGGTAAGGAAGCTTGCGCGGTTTCGGGTGTGTGTGCTGGGTTGTACTTCTGTTTTGTTGTGTGCGAGTTAGTTGATGGGGGAGATGGATCGGCACACGCGTCCAGGTGCCACTTAAAAAGGTGTCGGGGGTTTCCGCATGTGTGAGCGGAGGCCGTTTTCCGCCCGGGGATGCGTGGATTGGGGGGGGGGGGGGGGGGGGGGGGTGTGAAAATCAGCGGCGGCAACCCAGTCCGGTCGTCTCACCGTATACTACAAACCCACCAAGAGAGAAAACGGCGAGAAACGGCCGCGAGAACAGGGCGACTTAACAATTTATTCGAAGGCGGCGTGTCGCAAAAGGAACGGAGAAGCGGCGACGGGTTTAGCCTGGTGTGGAGGGTCATGGAGTGGTGGCGGTGGTATGTGGTGGTGTGGTGGTGGTGGTTGTGGGGCTTGGGCTTCTAGTGGCAAGAAGTAATGTTAGTGGGGCTTTGCGCTCGAGCTTCTAATGGAAGGAAGTAATGAACGGGCGGAGGGAGGGCGGGGGCGGGGGGGGCGGAGGAGGAAGGGAGGGTGGCAGATTTTTCGAAGCGCGAAGGATTGCGTGATACCGAAACCCCCCCCCAGCGACATTTTTTGGTGAGGGAGCGCAGTGCAGTGGCGTGACGTGACGTGCCAGCGTCGTGTTTTGTTTATCTTGCGACTCGTGGTACACCACACACGGAGCGGCCCCAGGCGGGGCAGAGCAGAGCGAGCCGGGGTCGGTAGAGTGGGGGGGCGGGGGGGGGGGCGATAGGCGAGGGAGGGAGGGAGCCAGGGAAGGAAGGTCTGTCTCTTTTGTGGTGCCGCGGTAGCGTGGTGTCGGGTTAGAGCTGTTGTGTTGTTGTTGCTGTTGTTGTTGAAGCGCGCCGTGTGCCTGGTAGTAAGCAGTTGGAGCTCGTGGGCAATCTCCCATGAGCAGAGGATGTATGTCCATAATTGCTGGGCGTTTTTTTTTCTCTCAGCGAAAAAAAAATAACGCAAACTTTTAGGTCAAACTTTAGCTCGAACTTAGGCTCAAGCGCTTTTGCCCCCAGGCTTACTGAAAACAGAGACAGCAATGGGGGGGGGGGGGGTCGCTTCCCCTCCGTAGTACCAGTTGCGTGTGGCATGTGCCGGCAGACAAGACGACGATGGCATTGGCGCCGAGGGCACAACGGGGAGATGGTGATCTAAAGCACCCGGGTCAGGCCTGCGCCCCCCCCCCAAGTGCCTTCTTCGCCGCTTCGCCGATTACATGATGCATAGGTAGCAGTGATGGCGGGCCTGCCTGCGATCTGCTCTCTTGACAAAACATGAACATACGTGCTACCGGCACACCGCGCGCGCGAGCCAAGTATCGGACGCAGCTCGTTTGCAGAGAGAGGGGGGTTCGAGCACATTCTGAATTCCTCGGGCTCAACGGCTGGTGCGGTGTATTTTGTAATTTTTATAGAACGAAGAGCGGGGGGGGGGGGGGGGGGGGGAGGGGGGATTTCACGTGTGATGAATTTTGTGGGATTGATTTATTGATGTTTTATGTGTTTTTGGTTTTTATGGGGGGGGGGGGGGTAAGCTGTGGGGTGGATGAGGAATGGGGGGGGGGGGTGGATGCGGCAAGGAGATCAACAGCAATGCCCCAGACAGGGGTGATGAGGCGAGCGCGCATACAAAAAAACACGTTCACATATAGTATTTTTCAACGGAGTGCAGAATACGATACGGTACATACATCCGTGAGCAACAAACCAAAACAGCAGGTATATATAACACGTTCACATGAAGTATTTTTCAACGGAGTGCAGAATACGATACAGTACATACATCCGTGAGCAACAAACCAAAACAGCAGGTATATATATATATATGTACGCGCTACTGTACGTACTTAATGTATTACGGGGCACCATAGTTAATAGGACCTATGGTATACATAAAAACCTATATATTGAACATTTTTTACTAACAACATTTGGTCCTATTAACT
>JARUPZ010001305.1:0-20000 GCA_031213475.1 Nereocystis luetkeana | reverse complement strand
GCAACAGATACGACAACCGACAGATGTGTACTGCTGTTGCTGCTGTATGTCTGCTGCTGCTGCTGCTACCACTTCTCTTGCTGAGGTTGAGAACATTTGCACAGCAGAGGGAGTGTGCGGGGTGGCGGGCTATTTACGAAAGAAAAACAAAAACAATGTGGGGTTTTCCATGTCACCTGCTGGGCTCGGCGAGGCGCAAAGCAATCCCTAGTTTTAAAGAGCCAATCCAGCGAACTTCAATGACCCGAGCACCACCACGGCGCTTGGTTGGGATCCAAACATGCGTTGTAATGTACCCTCGGCCCCCTTGCTTGCCCCGTAGCCCAAAGTGCGAGAAAGAACCCTCGGCCGCCGGAGAGCAGCATGTCTTAAAAAATGTGCATTTTATACATGACATTGTACATATAAATATGCAGTATATACAACGGAATGTAAGCCGTAGGCCGTAGTAGTACTAGTAGACCGTAGGTAGGTGTTGAATGCCGTTCTTATGTTGGACTGCTGAACTGTGGCTCTCGCGGGTTCGCCACCCTGGGGCGTTTCGGCTCCGGATTATGCCGTGGGAAGGGGCCCTGTGGTCTACACATGGTGAAATCGGCTCTCTCGCGCCGCGCTAGCCGTGCTCGTGGTGGTGTGACGGAAAGCAGGGGTGAGGCCCTGGTGTTCCAGCAGCATGAACCCTCGCGCCGAGTCCCGAGACTAAACTCACCTCGCTGTTGACTTGAGATATTCGAAAAATTAGGAAATTGCCCCACGAGCTTCTCCAAGCTCCAAATGACCATCCGTTCCCAGGTTCCAGTTTGTTCGGACCATCGGCGTGTTGGTTAACGAGGAACCAAGCGATTAACGGGCGATATATCCGCACAGGCAGGTGGACATTTGACTTATGGGCATACCTGGTATAGTTTGACAGGGGACGCGGGGTTTGACTTTGATATTTCATTCACTGGGTGGCTTTAGCTAAATACCAGGTTAATGCTCGCTTCCGTAGAGCTCGCTGTTAGCTTGCTTCATATTTATCCTTGGATTAGTCCTGCTACAGAAGCCTGAGCCCTCGCCCCAATCCCCGAGACTGAACTCATCTCGCTGCTGGCTCGAGGGTTTGAAGAAGTAGTAGCAATTGCCCCGTGAGCTCCTACAAGCTCCAAGACCACCAGTTCCCAGGTTCTCGGTTTTTTGGACGAGCGACGCGTTGGTTACCGATAAATCAAGCTCTTTGCCTGCGATCTGTTTGCACAAACAGCTGGAACCGTGATCGATGGGCATATTGTTTGATAGGGGACATGGGGTTTGAAGCTGATTTTTCTTTCACTGGGTGGTGTTTGCTCAAATCCGGGTTGGTGCCCGCATCCGCAGAGCTCGCTGTCAGCTTGATTTTGGATTTCTCCGTTGTCGGGGTTTTCCACGCGCACACCATGGCGTTCTGATGTCAAGACCCATATTCTAACGTTCATCATTCTAGCAGGGAGCTCGGTACAGCTCGACCTCTGCTCTAACGATGGACCCTTTGCACGCGCTGGTCACTACGGTCACTTTAGCCCGACGCTATTGCCCACGGCGCCCCTCGCGTTGCTACACTGGCTGAGAATGCGCCCTATTCAATTTGTCTGTTTACGGGGCATGCTGTACGAACCTGGTATATATTTATCACGCCGTCTTGTTGTTGTTGTTGTTGTTGTTGTTGTTGTTGTTGTTGTAGGTGTGGTTGTGATTGTGCTTGTTGTTGTCTTCTTCACAATAAGACGTTTTTTCTATCCAACGACATCGGCACACCCAGCGTCCGTTCTGACAGATACCATGTACAAAGTTTTGTGGTCACATAGTGTGATCATATACCCATACTATACAGCTACGTAGAAGTGTCGTATGGTCGACGGTGTCGTGCTGCAGTATAGGGCGGTCACTTTTGAGCACTGTGATTTTCAGCCCATCAGAGTCACACGTGACTACCATACGAGTAGTTCTTTGCAGTATTGAGTTGTTGAGCTTTTTATTGTCGATGTGCACCGCCATGGGGGTATTTGTTATTCTGTAACAACGATTTGTTTTAAGTCCAACTTCGAGCGAGGTATAGGGCCACTCGCCCGATTGGCGTAACTGAACGCGGTAGTGAAAATGGGTGTACCTCCCCTATCGTGACACCAGTCGACATTAGTGTGGGCACACAATGTTTCAACTTTGTACTACAGAAATTTTTCTTTTTGTCTGGTTGGTGAGCGCTTCGAACTGTATTATGTGCAAGCCAGCTGCAGAACATCAACTCTTGATATACAAAACAACTAAATCCTCCAATAGTTCTAACGGTGCACGTGGTGTCTTTAGGTGTCGGTTGGGTCCTCAACCCGTGGTTTCTCAAAGCTAAGTGTGGACACCACTTTGAACTCAAAACCGTGTCTGCGCCAGGCTCGTTTGTCTAGATGCTTTTCACTGGCTGTTCGTACTTTACTGAGGCACGATTTGTTTTCAAATTAAACATCCTTGCCCAAATAGCAATACGTCGTTGCACGAAGTCGCTTTGTTCGCAGAGTCAAACGTTTGACAACATGGCTTGACATATTTGAGCACACACACTCCAACAGGCCGTCCTTTCGTGTTTCCGGCGCACAGGCTCTTCACTTTTTTCTATCCGCCGTCTAAGTTCGAGAAACCTGCGTGGGAACGACCATGGTCTTTTTGTCCTCGCTCGATACGTTTTCAAGCCGCAAAAACAAGAACTCTATCGCATTGACAATTTTTTCCTATCGTCTTGACGTATCTACTCGCAGTCACTACACAAGTTGCTGTTGCCTTGATGCTGACAGCATTTCTAGCTAACAAGAGCTTGCTTCGTTGTATATCCGAGCATATCATACTACAGTAGCAAATAGCTGTGAAAACGAGTTGGTACATGTCACATCTAAGGTCCCGAGGTCTTTGATACGCAAAACATTGAGATATATGTTGAAGTGCTAGTAGACTGGCGGAGAGAACACATCAGTATTGGCTTTAAGGTCGTCTGATAACTGCTGTCCTCGGAACATCGGCGACCGTTCGAGGCTCGCTAGAAAATGTTTTCGAAGTTCAAAATACCGATATATTATGTACCTTATCGGAAGCATCATGACGAATGGCACTGGATACGCAGCCTTCGGTTGCATACATATGTGTAAGGCTGCTCCCATCACGGCGCACGAAGTTCATTATCCTGTTGTGTGCAGGCTGGCACAGTAGCTCGAGAGCAACCCTGGAGCTTTTCGCTCGATGGACTTTACAGCCCCAGCGCGTCGTGAGCCACGTACAAAATCGTCAACAGTCAAGGGGCAGAAACACACCGGTACATGCCCCAATTTAGCGCCGTTATGGTAGGAAGTACTGTAGTCACGGAAATCGAGCCTGTTTACACGTATCGGACGAAACCTCTCCCCAACCGTCGCTGTGCCGTCCTTATTGTCTCACAAGAATGGCAGACTTGGTACCAACTGTAGACAGCCTCCTAACCCCCCCCCTTCCCATCCCTTTCTTTCTCCGCTCCCCCGACCGTTGCACTACGTGGCCGCGCGTGCCGGCGATTGACATATATTTTGTGTGTCTGTTTCATTGACAGATTTTTCTCGTATTAGAAGGAACAGAAGAGTACTCGCCCCGCAAGCACAGATGGAATCTAATGCCGCTATGGCGCCAGCAGTGGTGACGTCGGACGACAAGATACACCAGGTCGCCACGACGGCACAGGGCTACTACGACTCCGACGACGTCTTCAATTACTACCCACATGTGAACTACAGAGTTTATTACAACGTTACAAGCAGGGGAATCAAGGAGTCTCTAGAGTATAAAAGCAAGACAATTATTCGTACATCGTCAGTACCACAGTGCAAGTGGGCGACGGAAGGGGTGTTCGTACATGCGAGCGGCCATATATCCGGGAATATGGGAGACGAGAATGTGCGCCCATGCCACCGCACGACCAATTGTTGCGGGCGAGTAGAGCAGGTTACGACCTCGCACAAAGTACTTGTTCGCGAGATATAAAAATAGTACGCACCTGGTACGCATTGCCGGAGAACTTTGCCGGTGCTACTATCAGTAGTTCGTCACCTTTTCATGCCTGTATTGTTGTACACAAGCTCATTACAACCGGGTCTCAACGTAGTGCCGCAGAGGTTTGATTTCGAGGTACGGACTTCTACATGGAACTCACAGCAGTGCCGTACTTTGTTGGCTTCCTACCCAGACGCTGACGGCGAAGATATTGGAAGAAGACCCCTAACTGTAACAGTATAGTATACCTGGTACGTGGTTTTTGTTTGGGTGGTGGTCTTGCCGGCTTCGCCACCCCGGCTTCGTCACCCACTTCCTTTCGCACGAACCACATGTTGCGCTCGCGCCTCTCACCAATAGCCTCATCAGCTGTTCGCTCACCTTTGCTAGGGTGCTCTGCGTACTTGACGACGCTGGCTTTTATTATTCAGTATCAGAGAGTGTGTTATACAGCCTATTTTGTGTTAGGCTTCTCCACATTCCAAAAAGCGCGGGCTTTGGTGAACTTGTTCTACCTTTGCAATGGCGCGCTGCGTCATTTCGTATCAGGGTACAGGATACAGGTTGGGTGCGACACTCTGGTAGCCACCCTATCGCCCTCGAGGTTTTGATTTATCTCTCGTTCTTCCTTCAGATTTGGAGATCAACCACCCGTTACGAGGGACAAGACTCAATCGGTTGTGATGTACCGATCCCCTTCCTACCCCCCCACCCACAATGCTCATTCCCAACCCTCTTACGCGTCCGACCCCCCCCCCCATGCCTTCTACCGCACATTGTGAATGCTCCCCCTAGGTATGGGGAGAAGAATACATCCACTTGGGCGTGTACACCAACCTCCAGGGGGAAGACACCAAGCTGGAAGGTATTCG
The DNA here is from genome assembly GCA_031213475.1 of Nereocystis luetkeana. Classification (NCBI taxonomy): domain Eukaryota; class Phaeophyceae; order Laminariales; family Laminariaceae; genus Nereocystis; species Nereocystis luetkeana. Next base: position 15,108 of record JARUPZ010001305.1, on the reverse strand, counting down.
CAGGATCAACAAGGCCAGCTCTCTGAGCACGGAGGAGCTCCTCTCTCGGTGCTTCCCCGGCGGCGGTGACCTCGCTCTCGATACGTGCACTATCATGGATATGGGCGCCGGGTATGGGGGGACGGCGCGGGTGGCTGCCAAAGAGTTTGGCTGCAAGGTATATGGGGGAGTTTAGTGACTTGTGCGGATGTTTGTCTTTGTTCCGACTGGTGTGGTGAACATCCTCACTTCGGGAACGGCTGCTTTGTTTTACATTTTCGACGTTACTTCCTGAGATCTATGGGGCTGAGGACAACAGCAAGACAGAGGCATGTAAAGGGCGAGAGGGAAAATAGGGGGCAGACGACGGGAAGAGTAAGCGACGGACACAGGGAGGGATACAGAGGGCGCGATGGAGAAATACCCGGAGAAAGGGCTGAAGAACGGCGGCGAAGAAAGGGTGCAGCCTCTGCGGCCCTCTCCCCCCCCCTCCCCCTGCCACAGCACTGAATGCTAATACTGGGGGATTTGGAGTGGGCTCACCAGCGGCGGTGAATTGTTCCTGCGTTCGGTGTTGCCTGAAACACCACGGCAGCATGTTTAGATTGCGGCTTGCCGATGGACCAATACACATTTTCTGACACGTGTGACCGCAGGCGCAAAAATGCAACTTCTGACGTAGGCAACGCGCTTTTGCAACACCGAACAGGAGGTGCGCAGAAACCTAGCTTTTCCCCTACTCTAGGAGCTACAGCTGCTGACGATGAACCCACCCCCTCCAAATCAAACGTATCCTCCGCCCCGTCCGCAAACCCTACCCAAGGTGGTTTGCATCAACATCGCCCAGAAGCAGAACGTCTTGAACGCCGCCATGAACAAGGCCGCAGGGCTAGAAGACAAAATATCCGTTCCCGGTGAGAAGTCGTTCTTCGACACGGGCATGCCGGACTCCAGCTGCGATGTCGTTATTTCCCAGGACGCGCTGCTGCACGCGGGGCCCGAGCTGCGCAGGGCGCTTGCGGAGGCGGCGCGCGTGCTGAAACCAGGGGGCAGGATGGTGTTCACGGACTTCATGCAGGCGGAGGATGCCAAGGCCGAGGACTTGCAGGAGGTGAGGGGGGACGGGGAAGAACGACGTTGAGGGTATTGAAGGCCGGAGGGGGGGGAGGGGGGGGCGCACTGGAAGCCGAATGATTGATTGTAGACTGCTCTTGCTTGCCAATCTTGCTGCCCCCCACCGCTATGCCCCTTGGCTTCCGTCACACAGGCAGTGTCCTTTCATTGTAAGAGTGTCGTAGAGCCTCAGCCATTCCTTCGGCTCTACATCGACCCCTCCGGTAGGATGTACATCTTCTCCCCAAGGCGAGGGGGGCATTTCTTTTGGCTGGGTGTATCTTACCGGTACACTGGCGTGTGGATGCGTCGCATGGATGCGATTCTCCTAATATAGCCAAACTGGGAAGCAACACTCTCCGGGTTTACTATCGCAATATCTAACCTGCCCTTGCCCTTGCAGGATCCCGTGCGTAGAGCGAGGCGCTTGACCCAGTCTCTTCGCATCCACCCGCTTTATTGTTGCTAGGGGGAATAGTGCGCGCCCAGTTCTCGCTCGACACACCGAGGGCGAACATGGCGCGAATGGGGAATATAATTCAACAGTGATGGATATGATTTTCTCTCTCATGGTACAGAGTAGTCGTGAAACACGAAAGCTGTGCCCGCCCATCATACCCCCCCCCCCTCATAGTGTCTCTCCTCTCTTTCGGCGACGAAACGCTCCTTGTTGCGCGGGTTTGCTGTTTGGAAGGTTTACGAGCGCGTCAATCTGAACAAAATGGCCACGGTAACGTCATACCAGCAATGGGCCAAGGATTGCGGTCTCGACTTCGTCGAGTTCACCGACCTGACCGAAAACCTTGAGATGCACTACACATTGGTGAGAGCTTCGTCTCCCGGGACTTGTTTGCGAGGGTTATCACGGTGCCGGTTCAGGTAACGCCGCCGGCCGCATTTCCCTCGGAGGCACTATTCGCCTGGTCTAACCTCAGGGAGGGTAGGTAAATGTGGGTCGGTTTGTATGTTTCAGTTTGTTATTCAGCTACACGCATTTAACCCTACCTACACACCCCAACAGGACCCCCCCTATGCAACCTGAATACCACATGGGGGATTAGTGCACCGCCCCCTTTACCTTTCACCCCAGTGGGCATGCTCCCTCATCTCCTAATTGTGCTGCCGTGTCTTGTGCAGATGCTGTACGCTCTGTGACGTATCATAATCGAGTCGGGGATAGTATCTGCCACCCCCTCTTTCGAGGACACAGAAGTTCATTTGTTACGTTTGATCACGAACAACCCTCCTCCACCTGCCCGGCTTTCTTCTACAGCAGTAAGTGTGCTGCTGTAGTGCCTTCCACCGTTCCCCGACGTTGCGCTGGGGCAACGGGTACAAAGGTGGCGTTGAAGTATCAGCGACAACGCTAGGGAATCTCAATACCGTCGCAGCACTGACGAAGCCCCCCATTTCAGACTTACATGTCCACTACAAGTTAAACCGTGGCAGTCATAGTGCTGAACCCTCTGCCGACCACAAACAAAATTGTGTCGCACCTGCAGGTCGACGAAGTGCTCGCGTCTAAGCGCAACGACATGAAGGACGTCGGGGAGCAGTTCATGGATACCATGCTGAAGGGATTTGGTGCCTGGAAGACGGCGGCGGGTCGTGGCCTCCTTTGCTGGGGCTTCATGGTGCTGCAGAAACCGGTGCGCAAGCGACATGGTTCGCTGCGGGGTTTCTTTTCTTGGAAAACTAAGGCTGCTCTACCCGAAGGGCAAAGCGTCGCTAATTCATGAGCCCATTCTCATAGTCCATCAAGCCAATGTACGAGGGGGTGCATGTGATGCACACACTTGTGAATATACTCTGTCATTACAGTAGGTAGCTGACGCTTGAGACCCCGCAAGTTGGGGTTGAGTGCTGGAGGGAGTCGTCCGCTCGGGCTTATTCCTTCGTGATGCGGGGTTCCTGTTGAGGGTTTAGTTTCGCAAACCTCGTCAATCTCATACCAGGTATTTGTGGTCGTCCGTCTTACCTTGTTGTTCTGTCGCGCCGTCTGTCTGTGCATCACCACCAAGGTTTGAACCGTTTGCTGGTATCAGGGAAGTACCTGACAAGGTTCCAGGACGAAGCACACAACAAAGACAGGGAACCAGGCCGAGGCATCAGGAGGAAAGAGCGGAGTGCAACGCACAGCGCCTTTCACGCCGCCTGTTACCTTGTTCGAGACATGCGTCTTGTCCATGCCGACTCTAGGCGGCCCTGTCGTCGCTGACATATTAAACGGACAAGAAGGCAGTCGAGAAACGAAGGCGGGGGATTCTAGGGATGGGGGGGGGGTTGCCCGGGGGCATATGTACTTGTTATTCTGCTTGTGGACTCGTCAGCAGTCAAGGGTTGAACTCAAGAATAAATCCTGCGACAAATGCTGGTGTGTAGGCTGCAACCAACCCCCCATAACCAAGAATATTGACTGCGATTTTTCATTTTGAATGAAGAAGCTCAAGGAGAGGAACACGCCCATTGTGGCTGCGGGAGGGCATGTTCTGTGTGCGCCGTCAATGTCAAGACGAAGAAAAGATCGGTGTTCAGACCACAAGGGAGAGAAGGAGGGGGGGAAGCGAGGATGTATGCATATCGTGTTCCGCGTAAGCACCAACTGTGGGGAAACTACTGCTGTCGACGATCGAGGGTGGGGGTATTGTTCACTAAGATAGGCGACGCATCGAAACATTTTTCCGGCAAGCGTATAAACCGTAATACAGCCACGAGCTTATTCAACAAGAATGGGGCGTGCGCTGCCTGCAGGAAAGCGCGGGAGAGGGGAGTGTCATCGTGCCCCCCCTGGTCACTTTCTACACCTCCTCGAGGCTGTGTGCCCTCTGGTGCGCCAGTTACTCCTCCGCGGGGGGGGTTGCTCTCTTTCGACCCCCTTTTGTTTCGGTGGGGCTCCTTATCCTCCTCTTCTCGACCACTACGTGCACCTCCACGCGGCTCTAGACTCTCTTGTACGCCGTGTACCCCTCCGCGGGTAGTCGTGCATTCGCACGCACTCGGTTTCCCCCCCCGGGGCCCTGTATCTTCCCCGATCTGTCCCTTCTTGCTCCCCCACGGGCTTCTCGTTTTTGTCGGGGCCTTATGTACCCGCTTGTTGCGTGTAATGTTTCTCTTCTGCGTGATTGCCCTTTCGCGGGCCTCTATTCAATTGTTCGCGCTTGGAATCACTTGTCGGGGTACCGTGTCCTCGGGAGCACTCGATGCCTTGCCGTTGGGATACCACTGTTTCGCGCACTTCACACCCCTCAATCAGTTCTTTGTATTATCGAGCATACCATACGCCCTCTCGTAGTTTCCACCCTTCCCCGTTTGACTCTCATTTTTTCCTTGTTGCCTACGCCCCTGTGTGGGAAGCCCGGTCTGTTGCCAGGTCATTGCTTAAATGCCGGTGATACATCCTCTTGGGTTCCCTGCCCTCTCGTACGCGCTGAACCCCACCGTGGGCTACCTCTTCCTGGCGAACACTCTTATCAGTTTGTAGAACTGAGTCTCTGTTTTGGTAAATGCAAATCTGTCTGTCTGTTTGTCTGTCTGTCCGCAAGACTAAATTTTCGAACTTTCCAATGGTCGATATAAGCTCGTGACAGATGATATTCGTACGACGTATTCGACCCTTACGGACCTTATATACTGAAACCATACCACCAGGTAAATTTAGCCATATAATACATCCACGACTCCGTACTATGGTACCATACCGCAAACGTACCATACCATTTACTGTGTTTTTCCCGTACCATACCGTCAACACATACCATACCATACCGCAAACGTACCATACCATATACTGTGTTTTTTCCGTACCATACCGTCAACACATACCATACCACATGGTGTTTTTCCCATATACCTTACCACCAATCCCATATCCCATACCACCGCGTGTGTTCCATACAGTATTCCAAGCCGTGTAGTACCATCATACCATGTACCAACATATGCTACCACACCAAGTACACAAGAAGAGCACGCTATCTGATTTCAAGATGTTCTCCACTACGACAAAGCACGATCGATGAGTTGAGTGGGGACACAACTGTGTAGCGTCGTTGCGTCGTGCCAGACGCGCGGTCAGCGGGCGGCTCCTCTCTCCGTGACCAGACTACAACAGTTTTTAATTTCAAATAAAAAAAACTATTTTCCACACTGCTTCATCTATACTTTTCATTTACGCTAGCTAAATATCGAAAGTGGCCCAAGTCGGAAAATTGATCGACTTATTCCCGCTTCTTACTTACTGTGTTTTACCACCCTACGTATTATTAATAGTCACCTGGATTACATTATGATGACAAATTTCTCGGCATTTGGTGCCATGCAATTTAGTGTTCCTACAAGCTTTCCTCTCTGATCAGGCGGATCACCTCATACTCGGACTCGGACAATAAAAAAAGGGATCCTTGGTACTCTCAACACCTACTACGCGCTCGCGTTTGCAAAATGCACGCGCCGTTAGCGTTTTGTATTTGCCATTCAGGGAACATCTAGTTTGGGCGTTGGGCACGTTTGACCATCATAACTGCACTCCCATATTGCGGAGACGAAACAGTTGGAATTACAGCCCGTTTCAGGTAGATGTACAGCAGTGCAGTACTGTAAGGGGTAAGATGCCCAGTCGACATTGGGAACCGGGTCAAGAAGTTAAACAGCGTCATCGAAGACCGACGTACTTTATCTCTACTCTCGGCCGTTCGATACTACCAACTGCTGCTGCGGTACGGAATAGGCCCGCCAATAAGAAAGTTCTATTTGGAGTGAGCCTCAGATTCGTATTTGTTTCTCAAGGCCAGGTCACTTTCTTATTCATTCCGGATATTCGGAAAGGGCGACCCTTGCCTCCACGTTTCGGTGGCCGTGAGTGCTGTGGGAGTGTCACACGAAGACTGCAACCTGCAGCCACCAGCAACGAACTGCCAGGTAACAACAATGTGGAAACGAAGCACAATGTAGTCATTCGAGATACTTGTGCGTATTTCATTCATGCAGGCCATCAACCCGATCCGCACCGTCCCGAATACCTCCGCGCTGCCACTGAATTCAAACAATCCCTACTCGCCATAGTGTACAGTATACTAGGTACTGCTGTGGAGGACAGGGTACGTAGATACCGTCAATCTCCGATCACAAATGCCAATCATAAAGACACGTTAACCAACGTCCGGTCTATGAGACCCGCCATCACTGATGAACCTTCTTAATGGTTGATGTTGGAGCCATGAAGTCCGAACGCGCCAGGAAGAAAAGGGCCCTTCGGAGAAGGACCCGCACTCTCACAATGTATGTACGTTCTCTCCTTGCGAGACGCGAGGGAGGCGTTTGGAGGCACCTCCTTGCCACATATCACGAACGAAAACGTGCACATCAAGGCCTCGGCCAACCCCGTTCAAGGCGAAGACAAGGCCGACACCTACAACGGAAGCACCCTCCATATTGGCGTGGGCGATTACTGAACTCTAAACACAAGGAATTCACAATGGGGAAAAAGAAAGGCAACAAGTCGTACGCGGCAGCCGCAGCTTCGGCTGGCCGCCAAGCCACAGCGTCCGACCAGGGAGCGCCTTCCGGCTCTGCCTCGCCCAGCACCCCGCACCCTACGGAGACCCTGAGCACCCTGGCTCCGACGCAGGGAAGGGGAACCCCATCCACCCGCACCCCAGCCGCGCGCCCCGACCATTCCAAGTCGTTGAACAAATTCGCTGCGATCACGGAAGAAGATGAACTCCCCGATGGCGAATCGACGTCGGAACACGGCGAGGACGACGATCCCGAAACCGAGGAGGAAGAAGAGGAGCGGGAAGTCGTCAAGACGCCCCGGACCACTTGCGCGGAAGGCAACGGGCACCAGCTCGCTCGGGATGGAAGGAGCATGGTTGTGGGATCACCTCCAGGAACACGCCATGGCCGGAACGTCACCCCAGAAATGGGCTATCGACCTGGCGATGGGATCGTTTGGGGGAACTCCAGCTGATTACCTAAAGGTGTGACCCCGTGCGTTACTCTCAAATATGAGTTTGGAACCGTTGTCCCCAGAATCGCTGGAGACTAGCCCTAGCACCGCCAACGATGCATCCCCCGCTCTGGCCACGAGCAACCCGACTACAGTACTACGAGTAGCTCAACTGCTGCGACCCAGAGTACTACGAGTAGCTCAAGTGCGCGACCCAGGCCACTACGAGTAGCTCAACTGTGACCCCTGCTATTAGGGCCCGTCTTAACGAGATTGTTTTTCATGATAATCGAATAGTAAATAAAGAATTTGATTCGATTCGAATACAACTTCGTTAAAAAAAATGCCTTTGGGTCTTATCGAGGAAGAGCGCATTAAACAAAAACCGAATAACGCACAAGGGTAAACGAACACCAGAAGGCAACCAACGAGGCGAGCGACGGCCCGCGTCCTCCCCGGGGCGCCGCGGTTAGCGGCCGACTGTTTTTGCCGGCACCACCGAAGAGGCTATCGCTCTTGGAACATCTTGGGTGGCTGGCGCAGCCCCGAAGCCCCACGCAGGCTGCAGCGACGCGGATACAGCGATCGAGCTTCTGAGCAAAGTCGTGACCTGGTCGGTGCTCGTGTGGGTTGAGATACAAAGAGGGCGAAAAACTGGGTTGCGACGGCCTTGTAAATTTCTGAGGCGTCACGGATGGTCTACTCTGCGCTATGGGCCCTCGGACCTCGCGCCGCGGCTGCTCCGGTGGCCCTGTCTCTCGGGAATGGTGGATCGCACTTGTGAAGCAGTCGACAACACGGCTCAAGTTTGCGTGGATTCTTCGCTTTCAGGAACATGCCACGTCGAGTTGGACAAACTCCCGAAACCGAATAGTACGAAGAGCAAGGGCCCATCTTAACGGGGATCTCTATTTGGGAGTAAAAAAATAATTTCAATGAATTTTAATTTGATTTCGAAAAAAAAACGTGTTTGTGTCCTATCGGGGAACAGCGTCCCAGTTGTAAATAAAAAATATTTCTTGAAGAACGCGCCGCGTCACGCAACGCCCAGCAGACAAACAGCGACGAGCGTAGACGAGAGCGAAGGTTTGCGCTTCCGCGTGCGCGCCGCCGCCAGCCTCTTTCTCTTTTTGGTCGCGCAGGATAGGAAGCTATCACTCTCAGGGTGTCTTGGGTGGGCGGAGGAAGCCCTCACGCGCCACGTGCGGAACAGCAGCGGTTATGCAGCTATCGAGGTCCCGAGCGTATCCTCCGTTTTGTTGCTCGTTTGCTCGGTTTTCACGATTGTTGGCCGATCGAGCAGGCCGAAATCTTGGGATTGCGGCCGCCATGATTACTTTTGAGGCGCCACCGCCGGGGTACGATGTGCTATGGTGTGTGGGCGTGGGCGCGGCTATTGATCCGGTCACCTCTCGTTGAGGTTCGCGTTTTGTCGCCTCGATCGTGGTCGCCGAAGCGGCCTAGAATCGCCCCAGACTCCACCGAGGGTGTTGACCCACCATGAACATGCTACGTCAAGTCCGAGGAACTCCCAAATTCCAAATTGGAATTCGAAAAATTACACGAAAAAAAACCCAAAAGGCTTTTCGCTCAAATTCAATTTTTCTAATTTGCCTGCTTTGTCGTTCACTCTTCGGCCACTCAGGCGCAAATTAATTAAGAAAAAAAACAAAAAAAACAAACTGAAAAAAATAAAAATCGCCGTAAAGATGGGCCCTAAAAAAAGTCCCAAAAGACTTCTTGTCGAATTCGTTTTTTTTATTTAGTTCAAATCTAATGTCGTAATGCCTGCTTGGTGATTCACTTTCGACCAATCAGATGCAATTCAAATCAAACGATTTTGTTTTTTGGCGGAGTATCATGAAAAAAATGTTTATCGTTAAGATGGGCCCTTACGAATAGCACAAGCACCGCCGTGACTAACCCGGGTTTTACTACGAGTAGCTCGTTTGCGCCACGACTGACTGAATCGAATTTTTCGATGAAAGCATCCGATGTGCCAGTCTCTGTCCAGTTCACTGGTGGCCCCAGTGAAGGCATGCAATATATTATGCAAGAGTTCCGATCCCGAATAAGCTTGCACTCCTTAGATGATCACCAGAAGAGGTGATCGATTGACGAGCAATCAGACACCTGCATCTCTTGGTAAAGAAACTGCAGCAGGTAGCCTACAATACCTACTTTCGAAAACTCTAGAGTGGAGAACTTTTGGGTCATTTTGCAACCCTCAGGTCACAAAACGAAGACACAAAAAATCGATTTCCTATTGCTTGGAGCGAATGGGTGACGGCATTCACCAACCTTTTCCCCCCTGAAAACCGCGTACGATCACGTCACTACAGTGGGTTGAAGGCAAGTCAGTTGACGCATTCAGCCTGCGTGTAACACAAGCGTACGCGCGCATGCTGGCTGAATTTCAACGGACAGCCCCGACGAACACCACAGCGTATGAGCACGCATGGCACAAATCCATGGTTGAATCGTTTGAGAACGGTCTGCCCCCCCTACCTTCGCATCGAAATGATGCGCGAAGACGCGGCGCCATCGTAGCACCTCGAACACGTGCGAAAACCTCCGAAAGGAACGCAATACACGGCAACCCGACTGAACACCAGTCCACTACCTCTGCTATACACGGCTGCCGGAACAAAACCCTCCAGTTGCAGGCCACCCTGGCGGACACTGTGTCCGAAATAGAGGCACTGAAGAAACAAGTGTCAGCTCTGCAACATTCGCGGGGCCGTGCTGGCAACAGCCATGATGACAAGACGACTGGTCGAGACGGGTTCGAAAAATCGGCCCATCGCGACCGCTCGCTCGGTCGCGAGGGCGAAAACAATGGCTCAAAGCGCAAGGCGCCTTCCACCTCAACCGAAACCTCAGGCCGTCGGTCGGTCGACAACCCTGCAACTACATAGGTTGCCACCAGCCCTCCTCGCATTCACGCTCCGACTGCCGGTTCGAGGAGTCGGACAAGAAAAGGGGGATCACGGTGGTAAAGTCTGATGGACGACGGGGCCCATTCCGGGCCCTCTCGCCTGGTGGTGGTTGCCAACTAAAGGGTTCTCTAGCGGGAATCGTAGAACTGTCAACAGACAACGTCGACCGATTTGCAGCCGTAGCTATGCAAGTAGCCCAGTTTGGTAATAGGGAAAAACGGAGTCGCACGACGACGGCCGAACTTCAGGGGATGAGCAACCATAAGAAGAGAGCAGACAGTTCGAAGCAAACTAGAGCAGACCTAGGGGTACCAGACATAGGTTCCCAGGTAGCTTAATAGACCACCACAGCGAGAGCAATGTTAGGAACCCAGCGCAGGGTTCAAGGAAGTTCAAGGCATCACAAACGCACGATTTCTTCGACAGTAAGAAGCAAGTGTGTAGCTGAGGAAAGAGAGAAGCTGTATAAATGAGTTTTTCGCCTATAGCGCCACACACCTTGCATGTGTCCATGGTGTCCGAACATAATATACAAGAACGGTCGATAGGTGCGACGATGACTCGAAATGAAAGTCACTTTGCTGCTCTCCATGCACCATCTTTAAGTGGGTATCCAAAATACCCCTCTGCTCTGAAGGCCTCCTCAAAACGTGTACGCGTTCCAGCCAGAGTAAATCAGCGGCTAGTGGATGACATAACGGTCGAGACAGCCTCCGATATTCCATGCATTGCTGAAAAATTCGTGCGTGCTCACCCAACTCTGGACGAATATGAAATTCGTCAGATCCCACCCGGCGCGACCAATTTGAATAGCGCCGCCGATGGGTTTCCTCTTAAGATAGTAGGATATATCCGCGTCCTTCTCATGCTATTGATAATATACTTTACCTTTCCCGTAGAGGCCGTTGTATTGCCTTCCTTAGGCCCAGATAAAGTGTTGCTCGACAATAGCATCATGGGAGCCTTTGGTGCTGTATTTGATTGACACAGGGAAGATACACCCTTCAAAACATCTCAGATAAAAATAAAGCAACGCATCGCCATGTTCGCCCGTCTCAAGAAGACACTGACGCAACACAATGCTCAGAGGTACGACTGGCTGGAGATAATAGCCCGGTGCTTGTTTTTCTGAGTAAAAAATGCTGTATAACTCCGCAACCTGATGTATGTGGCAGTCGAGGTAGAAACAGCAAGCGCACCAGATGAAACAACGGCTGCGCAAATCGAACCGCTCGTTGTGACATGCGATGACGCGCAATCAACAGACGTACCCGACGCTTTCCACGAAATCGTCGTAGCGCCCACGGTATGTCAATGGTCATCAGTCAATAAAACCGCCACGGTTCAAATCGCAAACCCGTCCGGGGGACACGTCCACCTTGAACGAATAATGATTTTAGGTTGTATCTCGCCAGTAAAATCAGTCTTGGCCCAGAATGTCAACACCATCCACAATGGTAGCGCCAAATCGGACTCTGCTCGTGAAGAATTACGCACCGCATTGAAAGACTCATCCAACAACACCACCTTTTGGGGGACTGTTACAAGGATTACCCGGGGCTGGGTAATCAATCGATATTTTACCCCTCGTATAGCTCAGTAGGTAACTCCTTCACATTTGACGTCGTCCAGGTCACGGGTTCGAAGCTTCGAACGTTTCTTTTACAGAAACGTTTGCGCGTGCACACCTAAAAAACACATCTCCTTGGTTCCCCAGGTAATGGAACGAAGCGGGTAGGTCAGCCTACGGACGTATACGGTTCCGACGCCCCAAAGATTCCGCCGTTTAGAGGGGGGGAGAGCGTTATAAGGATTACCCGGGGCTGGGTAATCAATCGATCTTTTTCCCCTATAGCTCAGTAGGTAAAACACCTTCACAATATATATATATATATATATATTATTGTCTTTTTTCTGCCGTGGCACCACCTGCGGCAAAACCTTCCACGGCATCTTCCACGGCATACCACGGAACCTTCCACGCACCTCCACGGCTTACCATGAGCCTAACCCTAACCCAAACCCCAACCTAGGTAGGTGCTGTGAACATTGAGGTGCCGTGGGGGTTGCCATGGCATTCCATGGGGATACCCTGGAGTGCCGTGGGGGTTGCCGCGGGGGTTGCCATGGTACCACCCGTGGCATGCCACAGCACACCCTGCGGCGTGCCATGAAATCCTATGCGTCACCATGGATGGGGTGCCGTGGGGATGCCATGATATGCCATGGGTGATACCATGGTCATGCCACGCAAAATTCAATTCTTAATAGTAGTGTTGGACCCTGGTATTTTCACGATATACGCTATCGCCACAGGAACTATTAAATAGGAATGTGTACAATCGCGGAAGCTAACTTCCCCTTACAACAAGGAACACAATCTGTCGATCGATCAACGTATCGCACAAACCCGCGTGTACAACACACAACGCATAATAGAAAATTGTGTCAAACAGACGGAAAGAGACGGGATTGTTGAACAACACGCGAGACCATGGGGGTCAAGCGTAACCAACCATAGTTGCCAAACCTGACGGAACCCCTCGGTTCTGCGTGGACTATCGATCTACCATCAACAACAGTAATCTCGTGCGTAAGTCGTGGCCTATGCCTGACGTAAACGCACACATAGACACTGCAGCAGCAGTAGTAGCAGGCGCAAAATTAATTGCGGTGTGCAACGTACAAAATGCTTACCACCGAATTATGGTAGCAATAGGCTGATCAAGACAAAACCTTTTCGTGACGCAGAATGGTAACTGGGTCTTCAAAATACTCCCTTCTGGCATTGCCGATGCGCCTTTTCACTTCGCACAAAATATGTCATCAGCATTTATTTGCACACTTTGGACCCAGAAGTGGTCTCCTCGTCTACATGGACGACTGCATTTGTTGTTCTTTCACTCGGGAAAGCCACGTGTGACGCTAATAGAAGACATGACAATGTTCAAAGCTCTGGAAGTAGCAGGTCTAACCCTCACACCGACAAAGGTGCATTTTGGGCCTACAGAGGTGAAATATTTGGATATTGTATGCCGGTAGGGGTACAACGCACAGTTCTGCACTGCTGTACATACTTTAGTATATACCAGTACCTGGTACTAACTGTACATGTTCTATACAATGTATCATGTCAACAGCAGTATCGAGAAAGACAACAGACACATCAAGGCACAATGTATCGGTATGGGGAACATTGTGAGATAATAGCCTTCCCGATCTGCTCATGGCGCGTGGAGTCGGGTCCGCAACAGGGGCGTCTTGAAGCGGTGCGATATTCGCCTCGAGCAGTACTCATGCGCCTAGGGCTGCCTGCTTGTCTGTTGTAGCGTACAACAACTGTACTGGGAATACTGCTGTACTGTACCAGTATGTTGTATCAATAATTTTCAGCTGATCGTTTAATTTTTTTATGAAGAGTATTATTGTCGCTGCTGAAGAAGCGGTTCTGCTGTACTGCTGTACGGTAGCTGGCACGGGTTCTTATTGAACTCGAGATAAAGGCGAAAACTACACGTTTCTTAATGAACCTCGGACCGTATGTTGCTCTTTCCTATATTGCTCTTTCTTACCTCGGTCACCATACCCAGCTCTCTTTCTTAGGGATAGTTTTTTAGGTTCGGCCCAAAAGTGAGCTTTAGGTTCATCTTGGGTACTTTCATATTGGCCGGCCTACCAGGTATACTGCTGTTGTAGCCCCTGTTGCTGTTGCCACTGCTGTACCGACGACTCTGCGTATGCTTGCCCTGAATATACGTGCAGCTGTGCACCTGCCGTTGTATGTTACTAGGGAATATAAGGCCCTCCCGCCCCCACGGCGGTCGGGCCAGATTCCTGTAGATAATATAGGAGCTTAAAATAGGTGAGCCAGTAATACGTACATAGGAGGGACATTAATTGTGGCCCCGATCAGGGGTGCACGCGGATCTGAATCCCAGATACCCCACTACCCCCCCCCCCCCTATATTAGAGGAGAAAAAAAAAAAACTTTTTTTTTTCCCGTGTTTTTTGTTTGTCTCGCGCCTGCTGACGCTGCTCTATGTACGTGTGTCTAGCGTCTACGAGTACTTCGTACTGCTTGGCTTTGGGTGTACACTGGTGTACACAATAGTTTGTACAAGGTTTGTATGATATGCACAAGAATGTGTTGATACTGTCGGGAGGGTCGGAGTTGGGGAACCGCCACCACGCTCGTCACACCAGCCACTCGTAACAAGATTGATAAAAAAACTGCGTTGTGAAATATACCGGCGTGCGAACCTGGGTGGAAGGTGCACGTGCCGACAGTTGCGCGTACTATTAATAGAATAACACCACTGCCATCTTACACTACGGTGTCCACTACCCGGGTCTTCGAAAAAACAAAATCCGACACCACACCAGACTACCTCGATGTTGCTCCACGATATACTACAGTAGTACAAAGCTTGCGTCAAGGTCAATTGAAGCTGTCGTACCGTGTGCCGGTGATAATCCCCTAGCACGACAGTATCCCACGATCGTGCACAATAACCCGAGCGAAACATACTCAAGACAAATCTACGTACGTACCCGAATCAACCCAACTGACTCCACTGCCTCTTCGACGTGCAGCGCCGCCCGGTTCTGCTTACAGCGTAGGGCGTTGCTGCCCCTACCCCCCGACCCCCACGCCCGCAATCCTTATTCCCTACCCCATCGACTCCCCGACTGTCGTCCTCGTTGTTCCCCCCCCCCCTCTCTTCCTCCTTGTCCTCCTCCTCCTCCTCCTCCTCCTCCTCCTCTGCTTCGATGTTTCCTTCCTCTTCCTCCTCCTTGTCTTTTTTTGTTCGTCCTCCTCCTCCTCATCCACCCCCTCTTCGTCCTCTTCCTTTTCGTCTTCCCCGTCTTCTTCCTCGTCGCTCCCCTCGTCCTCCTTGTCGTCGCCCTCTTCCTCCTCGTCGTCCCCCTCTTCCTCCTCGTCGTCCACCTCGTCCTCCTCGTCGTCGTCGTCCTCCTCCTCCTCCTCCTCCTCTTCGTCCGACGCATCGATGTCGATGGGAACGCCGCTTGCTTGCTGTCGGGTTCCTTTTCCTCCCCTTCCACCCGATCTCTTGCGTGGTCGAAGCGTCACGCTGGCTCCTTTCTTGGGGCGCTTTCGCGACCTAATTG
>JARUPZ010001304.1:0-22069 GCA_031213475.1 Nereocystis luetkeana | reverse complement strand
CTACAATATTGTTCGATAAACTTCACGTGCATTGTGTTTTTCCCGAGATACACGCTTTTGCGGAGTACACTTGTGTGGCCTGTGCGTCGTGTGGACAACTCTGCTGAAAGTTTTAAATCTATCATACGAATTATAGTGCCAATCTGCACCTGACATCTTGAAATTCGTTTTTCCGAGCAGCTCTGCCGGGTTGGCGTTGCCAGTGATGTCCGCCGGGGAGACTGCTTTACACCTGAAAGGTGACGGCTCGTCCATCGCGTTGGACGTGGAGGAAGTACATCGCATATTCAAGCTTGGCGACATCCACGTAGCCGCATTCGTTGACGGTCTGTCGGCGACTGCGGACAATGGGAGGGTATCATGGGTTGCTTTCCTTCGGTACATGTGTGATCTAGCGGACGTCCGATTGCTGAGGGCTGGTAGACGTCAAGCAGTATCGGTGGCTGGGAAAATTTTCAACTTGTTCGACGAGCAGAAGCACCACGAAGTCGAACTCCGAGTCCTTGCAAGCGGTCTGTCGGTGAGAGGCAGGCTGGGTGTGGCTGGGTTAGCCGCTGATACTACTGTCCACCTGAGAAATATGTACCAGGTATGTAGCAAGGAAACACATAGGGCATGGGCCGATACAGTCGTCCAAACCGTTTTTCTCCGATGCTCACCAATCTACAGATGTTCTGCAAAGGGTCATGGAAGGATCGGACGGCATGCTTGTTCAGCCTCCTTGATACGGAGGACCGGGGGTCGCTCACACGAAAAGACATGCAAATTTACTGCATCGCGACGTTCAAGGCAAGTGAAGGGGGTCAATAGCAATGCACTATGCTACTTACAAGGGCAGGATACGTTCGCTCAACTGGACTTAATCCGCCTACGCACGGACATTCGCACTTATTGCATGTTTGACAGCTCCTGTGTGCTTCGGAGGCGAGAGTCGGGGGTGCGGCGGGCCCCAACACTCGGGCAAATATGGCGTTATCGGAAGCGTTTCGATCTGAACCAGACGAGAACGACCGTGAGCCGGGACGCTTCGACCAGCTCATGTTCGGCGCCTTGTATCCGAAGGTGTACGGGAGACGGGACGGCTACCTGGTGGGCGGCAGCTGGGATGGCCGCGTTGAAATGCTCCTATCGGTGGGTATGGCGTACGCGGTGTACGACAGATCCGCGTAGAACACCGCGTATGAAGCAACGGGTTACACCGATTCTTGCCTAGCTTGGTGGCGTGGAGCTTTCCCTCCCGAGTTTGGTTGTTTTCTCGAAAACCTTCCCTACTCAACGAGAGCGGCTTCCCACCCTGTTGCGTCGCTTTCGGTCTTCTGCAGACTCACTTGGACCAGGCTCGGCAATGCACGCAGCTGTACAACACCTCTTTTGCGAGAGCCCTTGGGATTTGCAAAGAGATTGTGAACGTTGGGGGGCATTTGACGAGGCTGGCCGTGCACGAGTGCTTTCGTCGAGTACGCGCGATGATGGATAATGCGGCTCAGTACACTGAGACGAGTAGCCGAGAGCTCGGCGAAGAAAGAGACGACGGCTTAGCTGCAGCGGTGCATGTCATGGACGGTCTATTCGACGCCCTCGATGTGTGTCAAACGGGGGCCGTGGGCTTCTGCGAGTTTGCAAGCGGACTTTCGGTGAGACCAAAGCACACAAAGTGGGAATGCAATGGCCGGTACATATTGTTGTGTCGAAAAGCGGAAAATTTGCCGTGGCGTGCCGCACCATACCCAAGCACCGCCGTCCGCGCTTCCCCAGTCACTTCGTGTGTCCCTAGTAAATGCGATACTTCGGTATAAATATCTTCGACGCATCGCTCGTCTTTTGCAGTATTTGGCGAATGTTCTGCAACCCGTTTGTCTCGGCTTGCGCGTTGATCTTTCCTGATGCCATGCTCTGATTTCTCCGTGATGCTTTCTGCGACCAGACGTTGTGCGGAGGAGCACGGGACGAGAAGATGGCCACGGTTTTCGATTTGTTTCGCCGCGAAGAAGGGGGTAGTGTCACGGTCAACGACGTCAGAACATATCTCACGTCGGCATTCCGAGTGATGTTTAAGCTTCAACCTGGCCTTGAGGAGCATGTGAGCGCTGACTCGTGTTGCACTTTTGAGCCCAAACGTTCATCACTGATGGAGCTCCTCAACCATTAATAACGAACTACCTGGTACCCAATATCGTTGGATCCGGTGCATACCATATTTTTTTTTGTTCTATTAATAACAAGATACCTAGCCCATGGGATTGTGTATCGATCGGGCCTAGCGTACTTGATTTTAAAACAATCGCTTGTTGGGGGTCCTCACGTTAGGAGCCTCGGAAAAATCACTACTGTAAAACTCTGCCTGCTACCCTATCGTAGCAGAGGTCCGCTACAGCACATATAGCACATACAGCGCGTACAACACATACAACACGAACATCAAAACACGATGTAGCTGCTGACATTATGGCTAACGCGTCGACTGAACGCTGATTGTGTTTTTTTTCGCGAGGTCAGCAACACTACTGCTATCGGCATGATATGTATGTGGCAGCCTGCATTGTTTTGCCGCGACGTAGAATACGTATTGTGGTGAGTCTCGGTCTAAACCCTGTCTTCGAAAGACGAGAACGGCGCTGGGCTCGTGCCATTGTAGAGCCTGTGGCCTAGGTACGGCTGTACGTGTCGATCGCGAACAAACGTGCCCGGTCCCCCCTCGTCTCCACGCCTCGCACAGTGGGGCATCTCGCCAGAAGCACTGGGTAGCGTGACTTCTATGAACGCGGTAGAAGCGGTGGACCCTGACGAGTATGATCGAATATTTCCGGAAGACTTGGAGTCGTGGCTCATCGATGGAGGCAATCCGAGGGGCAAAGGAGTGACAGATGGGAAGCCATTCGGACTTGGCCTTGCGCCCTTGGCCCGTCCAGATGTAGAGCAACCGGACGGAGATGCACCACAGCTCCGCGAGTATGCGGAGCAGCCATACGCTCCAGCCTTGTGGGGGATTCAGCTCAAAAGGCACGGACATAGCATGATGCGCGCGAGAAAACTGCTGTGTTTGGACTGCTTCAACATCAACGATCTCATGGAAATGCTTGCTGAAGTAGAAGTGGAGGTGCGTCTTGAAAGCGCGACAATTAATACGATGTACGTTTCAGGCTGTGGTACGAGTACCTGTTTATATGAAGGTATACGTTTGTACCGTATTCTCTTCGGGTGTGATTGCTTCCGCTTGCGCCGCGGACGCCCGCCAAAGGCCACGAAATGCCATTTGCAGGTATCGTATCACCATTCCCTCTGCCCACGGGGCTCACCTCTTGGCTCATTTTCCTGGTTGCCCTTTCTGGAAAGGGTTCTGTGTCCCTGGATGATTTTTGGCGATGCATTGGCTATGTCTTGCAACTGGGAGGCACTGAGGAGGGAGGGGCCGACTGGGACGAAGCCAGCTTGCTCACGGAGCGCATTCATCACGCTTTTGAAGACAGAGACGATATGGCGGACTTCGCGGCCATCACTAGCGGCATATCGATACTGTGCAGTTCGTCCGTTGAAGAAAAGGTGGGTTGCACGTTCCTCAAACACATACCAGCGCCAGGTTCTGTATATTGGACATGGTCTTAGCTTACAATGTTTTTATCGAATGTCTCCTTGCTCATCAATGGCATCTAGCATACCAGGTACCTTGCCAAGGGTACGTCAAAGCCCCCTCCAAAAAAACATTGGAACGAACCGAATGGAATGCTTTTTGCCACATGAGTTGGTACTGATCGGTTATGGGACAAAAATAGATTCCATGCTGCATGTGTGAAACAGTGATTCCATGAAGAGGAAGAAAGTTGTTTGACCCCCTTTTTATTGTCCAGGAGGACCGAACAGCTCGACCGAACGGTAGATGGAGGATGGAGGTGGATACCATGGTAGATGGAGATGGACACTAAATGCGAACGAACAGCTGTGGTTGTGTGTGGCATGCGCAGAAGTTGTTTTTCGCATTGTTTTGGCTGGCGAAGCCCAGGATTCTGCATGGATCCTGAACCAATTTGTTATCACGGACCAAACGACCGCGAACAATCTTGTTCCGTTCGATCTCTACAGATGGAATAGGGTTAAGAAACGCCCTTACTTCTCCCCCCCGCGCGCACGTTTCTTGTCTCTTCCTGTAGATTCTTGTAGCGCTTTTTTTGTTCGACACAGATGGAGACGGAAAACTGACCTACGCAGAGGTCACCATGTACATAGCGAGCGTGTTGAGGGTCATGCACGCTGTGTCGGAGGGTGTTTCAGGTGATTGCCCCTCGGGCAAGCTCCCTGAGCAAAGTCCCTTTGGTACAAGATATGTAGTCTGTATTTACGTATTCACAAGTTCAAAAATGCCCTTGCATGGACGATGACCTCTAGATCATCAATGTTTGTTAATATCAAGGTGCTTCTGGCTCTTTAATCTCGTACGATGGTATACCTCGTATACCAATGGTAGGGTTTAAGCCAAAACAGGTGTACCTTGTCCATTTGGAACCAAAAACAGGTACAAACTAAAACCAATTACAAACCACATGCCAGGAGCCCTGCGATTGGTCAGCTTCACATCGTATGATACCTAATTTGGCTTGAAAGGGCCAAGTACATCTGGAATTGTCTACTTCGCCTGGCTTTGAACTATTTTTGCCGAAGTTTGAGCCAATCAGAAGGCACGCGTACGCTCTCTCCTATACGCCCTACCGGAAGACATCACAGTACGTACAAACGACCGACCACATCGACATACAGTACATATGATACGCTCGTATACTGCACGATGGGCACAGAGTGCAATTTGTCTGCCTCACCCCGCGTCGAAGTGGGTTCCCTTTTAAATATGGAGTACAGCAAAGGAACTTCGTGCCGCCGTGTGCAAGCGGTTCCTCGAAGATGGTCGAGACTTCGAAGCTGGCAACGAGGGGGGGGGCGCCATAAATACTTCTACTATGGCGCACGAGGTCTCATCCCGTTCAAATAGTGGTGTTGTATGCTGAAATGGTATGGGTATAGAGGTAGTTACCTTAAATACGCTATATACGGGGTTAGTACGCGAGGGTGAGTGTCACCACGAAGTCAATCAAAATATTCACGTGTTGATACATACAGTATGTATATACCTCGTATACGACGTATGATGCATAATATACATCATTCAGAATGCTCACTGTTCATGCGCGAAACCAAACATGTTTGTGATTTCCAAATGGCCAAAAACACCGCATGTGGTGTGTATTTTTTACTTGATTTCACTAGTTCGTATGCACCTGTTTTTGGCTCAGATGGAACAAACAGGTGTACCTGTTTTTGGCTTCTGCTCTCATTTATTTTAGCGGCCGCCACTCAAGCGCAGATGCTACCCTTTGCGATGGCCGTCACCCAACATTGTCTTCCTCTGAAGTCTCTTCTCATCGAGTTTTTCGTACCATGGGAATACCTGAACAATGCGCTATCAACCGTCTTTGTCTCCCAACCAGCCATCTCCGATCCGGACGAGCTCGGAAGTTCCCTCGCGACTCAGTGCTTCAGCCAAGCCCAACTTTCCATTGATGCCAAGCTGGGAATTGACGGTGAGTTTTAGCGCCTACCACCTGAAGCATACATCGCCATCGCAGGTCCGCTGACGCTTATGTAGACCATCGTTGAACCCCCCTCCCCGCACATGTCGCATACATACTGGTAAACCTTACGCACCACAGCACCACACTCGTCCTTCCTTATATTATATCCCAGACAATTGGTTTAACCTCTTACTACCCGATGTATTTGTATTTACCGCCTGGTAACAGATTTCCGGCTGTTCTTGGGCTGAGGGCGACGACTGGTTCATCCGATAGAGGCTGCTCAAGAATATAGGGCATGGGGAATGCTTTGGTTATAAAGGCTGTTGACAAACGTCGAGCAGGGTGTGTGACGAGTTGGTCTCCCAGATTTAATGCATTAATAGTGTGACTGTTTACGCCGAGGAACGATGCAGCACGTACGTTTGCCCCCTTGCCCCTTGTTTTGGTATATGACGTATTGTACCAGATACACCCTTTAGTGAAAGGAAGGAAAACCTTGGGCGAATATAGATAAATTATCAATCTATTTCGTGTACACACATATCCGATTAAATATTAAACACTCACCAAGCGGTTTGACGGTGTGGATTTATCTTTCTTTGCCTCCAGTGTATGCCCCAAACGCTTGCAAGCAATCAGGCTATGGTCCGTATGAGGGCAATTAGACTAAACGGGGTATACCTGTTCAGCCTCTAGCAAAAACGCCGCTCCGTACGACATGCAGCCAACGGAACAAGAGATTGGCTTTGTGGTTCACTCTCAAGTCAGTGGGGGTGCATGACACAAAACAAAAGAGTCCAGCGCGCGACGTTGCCTGAACGAGAATATTAATGACCGAGGCTGGTTTACATTGTTGCGGTTTATACGGACCATTCAACAGCGGCATGGTAAAAGGAAGTTACTCGACTAAAGGCCTTCCATGTCCCACTTCTATAGTTTGTCCCGCAGAGTCGTTCTCTGTCGTTCGTGGTTGACCGCGACATGAACATCAGCTATACTGCTGTACCAGGTATTTTGGTATGCATGTGCATGTGTTCCGTGTTCACAAACCCTTCGTATCGTCATAGACAGTAGCAGGCCGCCCGAATACGATAGCACGCAGCGTAGCAATGGTGACCCAGTCGCGGTTGTGAATACGGCGGCAGAAACTACCGCGATCTATGCCGCCGCTGCCATCATACTTGCCAAAATATGGTCCCAAGTCGTGCAGAGTGTACGAATCGGTGGAGCCCGTAAGTTTCCTGCTGTCTCCCACCACATAAAAGGGAAACAAGCAGACCCAAAAAGAGTATGACTCGAAAGGGAAGACGGGACTTGAGAGTAAAGCCCGTCGCCTACGGACTAGAACAAGTCGCAAGCTGCCACGGGAACAATCGGTGGAGGAAGGATACGAAAGACTCCGAAGATGCGATCGAATTCGTCGTCGCACTTGATACTCCCATCGATCGAAGACGAATTTGGTTCGACAACAGAGAAGGAAAAAACGAAAAATCAAGCAAACAGCTTTGCACAATGGAGAGGAAAGCTACCCTGCGGTGGGCGAAAGTTCCAAGCGCACTCGATATCATGCGCTGCAAATAAAAACGGGAAAGCGGTAAAGCCACGTACATCGGATGGAGTGATCTCCCGTCCAGTTCCATTCGCAGGAGAAACGCCTGTCTCTTATTGATTTAAACAGTTTAACACAGAAATAAGTCGTGACCACATGGTCAGCCAACAAACCGGAAAAAACAAAGCCTACGCATTCTGATGCCACTTAGCCACTGTAGCTCCCTGGTGTAAAACTCACTAGTCCGCTGAGGCTCGGAAGGTTTGTCCAAGATATACAGGGTATATGCCCTCGTTGAGGGAGCAGGCATCCGCGATACCGATACCACAGTTTTGCTGTACATACACTAAAACGCAATCGCCGTCCAAGGGGGCTTCGTTCAAACAGTGCCCTGGAACGGAGAGTACCCAAACGTGTGGCACGCGATTCACCACCCCGACAAGTCTGAATCAGGTACAGATACCATGATGCCCGTTGACCATTCCCACTCCTTCCATGAAGAGTGGAAAACAACGAGCCAGAAGATAAATAGCGCCGTCGATACGCCAGCTGCGGTCAGCGACAGTATTACCCCTGACGGCGGCAAGAGACGTCATAGGGATTGTTCAGACACCACGATTGACGCAAAAAATAATAATGAAAAAAAAAAAACGACGCGGGAGTAAGCAACATATCCTCACACTGCACTATATCCTGTACCTTCTGAGGGCAACCTTGCATCGGGGTAAATAAGTACTGGTACCAGATATATTGCAAAGAATGTATTGAGTAGTATGCCTGAGGGGGGCCCACTATGGGTCTCTGATGCCGTGAAGAGGAGCGCTGTGGATGATCAGCTGACCACTTCTGGGGGGTTTATAATATATACAAGGCGCTTCGCTCCGCGGGCGGCCTACGCCGCCCGCTACGCTCGCTCAGGAAGGAAAAAAGTACATCAAATTATGCGAAGCGAACAGAGGCCCACGATTGAGTTTAGTGTTTTCAAGGATCGTAACTGCAAACCGGCGACTTGATAATGCCAAGAGTCCCGCCGCCATGCTTCAGGAAAAAACAGCTCCGATGTCAGCTTGGATGCCACATATACGTATACCTTCGCGTCGCGGATGTCGTACGTAAGTACATACACCCCAGGTAGGGTACTACTGTCTGTACTTATTTTCTTCTTTCGATATGCTCTAGGGCTGTACTGTATGTACGAAGAAAGCGAAAGCACAGCACGGCACAGCAGCAAAGACAATGAAAATGAAACCGAAAACTCGGAAAGGAAAAAAAATCCCCGCCCCCTCTCGTGTACGAGTAATATTTTTCTGCCTGATTGGAACACCTTACACCCGGTCGAAAAGAAAAGAAAGAATCGCACAGAAGAGCTTCTCTCTCAGCCTTGTACGCCGCCCGCCCCTCTCGCGACCACCTCGCTACCGATTCGGTCCGGGTAAAGCTTTTATCACGCCCTGCCACAATCAGCCCCGTCGCCCGCCCCGCGTGAAGCCCGGTGCTCACCGTGGCCGTCGTTCGCCAGCTCGATAACGTTGGTGTTCAAACTGCACACCTCCCTCTTTCAACTTCAGCGTGGTCGCAAAAATAAGCACCGCTTGAATATTATCTTGCCCTTCCGAACGACCTTTATAAACTCGTACATACTCTATCAACAATCATAAATCGAAGCCAGACAAAGCCCATTCATGCATCCCTCGTGTCTCGAGGCACCCGCGACGCCTAGGCACGAAAGCGGCGACCGCGCTCCTTGCAACCCCCCCTCTACCCGCCAGCACCCGCTGGCACCCGCGACGGTGCCGGGTCCTCCCGCGATGCCGTGCTCGGAGAACACGCACGCAACGAAACGAAAGAAGAAAAAGGAAGACATGACCAAGAAAACAAAGAACTGCTGGAAAGGTCCGGCAAGTAATGAAAGGAGGCGGTTTGGAAGTGGGAGCTCTGAGAGGCCAGGGATGCACCAACCGAGCACGCTCAGGGGTTGTGATCTAAGTAAGTAGTTATATATAAAGAATACAGCAAATCAAAGCCGGCGGTCAGGGAATTGAAGTGTATTTCGTATACTATTAATATTGGGAAAGATCAACGACGGCGATATCGTATATCCCCTGCACACGAGTAGGTATCGTGATGTCGCTATATCATGCACCAGGCACCATATGCCAGGTGGTGATTCTACATCTTTTCTAGGGTCCGTAGTATGGAGTTAAAATCAGCAAAGTGTAAGGCGTGCGTGAAGTCGCTTCACTCATTCCACACGTGGTTCGTACGAGGTACAACATGTTTACCCTACTCGTATAATAGAGCAGTGCTGCTTCCTCATGTCATGTTCAACGCATTTTTTTTTTTTTTTTTTCTCTCATCCCATTTATTATCTTCGCACATCTTCTTCTCTCTCTCCTTCCAACTCGTAACTCAGATCCGGGGTCACATAGCAGGCTCTTCTACCCCCTTCCCGCTATGGTACGTGCCTTCATTTTTATCGCGAGAAGATTTCAGCCTTTTCTTCCCTCGTCGACTCGCATCGAATTGTGCCTACCCACGCTGCAAGGCGCTCTCAACAATTGAATCCTTTTTTATTTTTATTTTTGCAAATAAAGTCAAAGTCCGACCCTTCTGGGGCTCGAACCCAGGACTCAAACAAGTAGAATTCGAGGTTAACCACTTGAACCACCGGGGCGACCGGCTTGGACGATCAGAACTCCATACGACTCTCGAGTATCGTGATCTATTAATTGATGTTCCTGATTTACACGAGCTGCACCTGCAACATCTTCATGTTTGCCGCGGGTGGGATGGATCTGTATATATGATCCCGTCAATTTGTGCACTTTTTTGCTTTCCTGTGGGGTGGGGAGTCTGTACTGGTATGATCAACACTTGTACAATGTATGGTGTAATGATATTATATTGTACCATAACGGCAAACATGGGATCTACTGTACACTTTTGATAGACGATAATCATATAAATCGTGATCTGTCTGCGTCATGTGTGTCATATTCGTACAATAAAATAAAGCACCAGCGAGCAACTGTACGTAGCAGGTCCAGCACTCGCCTGCGCATCTTTCTACTACAGTTGTATCTGTTGTAGTACATACCAGGTACCAGGTAAACGAGAATATTAATAACTACCTGGTACGGAGTATTAATACTTGTACTTGGTACCAGTATAATTTTTCTTCGGAAAAACACCCTCCAATTTCGGTACGAAGGGGAAAAAACTTTTGAAATTTAGGTTGATTCTTCAATTTTTTAGTTCACCGCAATATTATGGTGTACGCGGTGTGCCCAGCATCCATGCAGTGTATAGGCTTCCACCAAGAACACAACCCCCGCGTCCACAAGCGACTTGATCATCATGCATCCACCACCGCCATCCGCGTAGTCCCCCCCTGCCTTTTCGCTGTGCTTCTACCTACGTATACATGTATACACGCACACCGAGCATCGCTTACTTACGAGTACGAACAGTTGTCTCTACCGAACATGTAAGACGCAACAACACTCGTCGGCACAAGTATGCTACGAATAAATACCAGGTGCCGGTATCACCCGTACGAACCTGGTACCTGGTGTATATTATGTGTGTCTACGAGTCGACGCTTGCTCCTTGCCTCGGGACTGGTCCTTCTTCCCAACAGCAAGACAAGATTTGCAACACTACCTTGCAACTATTAATATATAATAATAATAAACTCGTGCAAAACCTTTAGGTCAATTTCCATCTTGCGTCGGCCCAGCCCCAGCCCGATCCCAACCCTATAATCCTATTCAATAACCATATCCCCAACCCTTTGGTGGTCCAAGGTCGGCAGGGGCGATCGCACGGCAAACCCGTCCGGCCGGAAGGCCATGTTCGACAATCAGGCAGCCAGTGGTGTTACACCAGCGAATTTGCAAGGTGGTGTTGCAAGACGGAGGGTCTCGCAAGCGAGACAGGAATGGAGACTCGTAGACTGTCAAGACATCAAGACATCATGACAGACTCACATTTCTTCGTTTCAGGTGAAAGATCTCCCGCTTGAAGCTTCTCTCGGAAATATAAAGCATTGACCTAATTACGGCGAAGCAAATAGGCGGCATTTATCTCAGCAGTGCAGAGAGCAGCCACGACGATGAAAGAATCGCGACCGAGCGCAAAGGGTGTGCATGAGGTTCGATGAAGCAACAAAATTTCGAATAGAAACTCACCACCCACAAGAGCGGTAGGCATGCCCACCCGCAAAAAAAAGCTCTCCGAGCTAGCAGGGCTTCACCCCCCTCGTCTGCTATCGGCGAACGGATCATAGTTCCGACGGCTTTATCATGATAGAGGGTTGAACCTGGTGGGTAGCGGAGACATTATCCTGGTTTTCGAGCTAATCGGGAGTTCCAACGCGGTTTTCTTGGATTCTTGGTTCTGTCTGTCTGAAAGAAGGTCCTGAGAGGTGCCTTTCGCACTGCCACCATTGTGGACGAAGGCGACGGAGTTGGAGCTTCAAAGTGTTCATTCTTCAGGTTCGAGATGGAAGACCATGAGCGTACTTTCAAACCCAAACCTAAAATGACCAAAGCTGAGCGGAGAGAACTGCAGGAAAAGCAGAGGGCTGCAAAATCAGCTAAGACTCAAGGTGACGGTCATGGGGCTGGAGCACCTAAACCCCATAGCGCAAAACCCGCACAAGCGCACGCAGCTTCAAATCCAGCGGGATTGGGGCATTCAGCTGGACAGGTGATGTTGCATGTAGCAGCTGATATATGTTGTGTGCAGCAAGTAAAGTCCGCCTTTGAAGGTTTGCTTCGGCTCTCCTGTGATGTTCGACTGCTGTAGTCGTACATAGACCAGTGTTGTTGACGCACGGCACGCAACCTGTTTTACAAGTATGTACGAGGTATGACATGATCACAAGTGTACCGGCAACCAGGTACCTGGTACCGTCTCCTGTAGGTCGCTTATGCCGGTGGTGAATGAGAGTGTCTTTGGTGGTACGCGTTTGGCGAACAGCTTGTGTTGGTCGGAAGGGATTCATTTCCATGCCTCGTACTTAGTCAGCAGCTTGCGTACGTTTTCGTCAAGCCCCGCGACCATGCAGAGTGTTGCCCTATTTTCTATTTTCAACATGTGCGCGCGACCTGATGTACCTGGGGGATTCAATTTCGCCCAGCTTTGTTCTTCACCTGCTTACTTGCGTGTCCTCAAATTCAGAGTATTTACGTACCTACATGCGTACATACTCGTACCTGGTACGTGAACGACGGTCGTACTGCTTTAGTTGCGGCGTTTGTTGAATAAATAGGCGTCCCACGCATCCTGACTCCTGATGGAGATGCACCCCTACCCTAATTCCCCTTGGCGTCGCGCAGAAGCGAGTGGGAGACGAGCAAGGCGATGGGGACAAAAAGGTCCATATGTTTTCGCATTTGGAGCAAAAACGAGCAGTCCTGCCGGCAACCTCCAAGGTTCGAATTCGCTTCCTGATTCCTGTGTGATGCTGCACCATCCTGCCCCGAAACTGAAGTTTACGACGTGTATGATACATATCCTGTTAAAACTAGGTTGTGCTCCGCGGGCGGCTATACGCCGCCCCCTGCGCTCGCTGAAGGAAGCAGCTACCAGGTACTGCTGTCGCAGAACAAAGTATAAAACAGACAGCGGGCAAAATACGCATGACTTGGTTCAATAGGCGACTTGTAAATGCCAGGAGCTCGGTAGTGCAGGAAATACTGCTGTGCCAGGCCTTCTCGTGTCCTCGCTATTAATAGTTGGGATGTAGCTGGTAGCTTGGTTGTGGGCCTTGGAATGATGGTGACCTGTGTTGTGCGCTGTGCTTTGGGCTGTTTGTTGAAAAAGTTGAAGGTCGACGACTTCTTCTACCACCCCTACGATTACTGCTATCAACACTACTACTACTACTACTACTACTACTACTACTACTACTACTACTACTACTACTACTACTACTACTACTACTACTACTACTACTACTACTACTACTACTACTACTACTACTACTACTACTACTACTATTAATACTACTACTACTACTACTACTACTACTACTACTACTACTACTACTACTACTACTACTACTACTACTACTACTACTACTACTACTACTACTACTACTACTACTACTACTGTGTAAACCGATTCTTCCATACCTGGTATTCCGCAACCAGCTGCTTGTGATAGAGCATCAAGTACTACCCAACGCGGAATAACTAAATAAAGGAAGCGAATACAGAGAGATTCTACGCACGATCAATCCTGGAAAACAGTATCTTTTCAAATCGGCATTAAGGCCCGTTTTAACGATGAAATATAGAATCCAATTTGGTAAAAAGTGAAATCTAAATTGCTTTTCATTGGTCTTAACAAGCACCCCCACCAAGATCGTTTTTTTGGGGTATGTCAAATTTGATTTGTAACAGCAAAAGATATTGGGGAGTTGGCCCGACTCGGGCCGGCATGCCAGCGGTGGGTCGACGCCCCCCGGGCATCCCGGCGCATTTCTTAGTCGCATCGATGACCACGACCGAGGCGATAATACGTGAACCACAACGCGAGGCCACCGGGAACACAGCCGCGCCCATGCCTACAGATCATAGCACAGCGTACCCCAGCGTTGGCGCCTCAAATGCAATCTTGGTGGTCACAATCCCAACTTTTCAACCAGGGCGGTGCGCCTAACCGCGCGAGAACGGAGTGATCGATCCAAAAACGGGAGGATACGCACAAGAGATCGACAACTCCATCGCCGTCGCTGTCCCGCCCGTGACGTTTGAGGGATCTCTCTATCCACCCAAGATACCCTGAAAGCGATAGCTTCCTAGCCTGCGCCGCCGGAAACAAGAGGTTGGCGGCGGCACGCTCTCGTCTGCTCTCGTCGGAGTTTGTCAGCTTGGCGTTGTGATACGTGTTGTTAATTTGATTTCAGGCATATTTGAACAAGTAATTCATAGGGCTGTGAGATAGCCAGCCAACTAGTCGACTAAAGTCAGGCGAGCGTAGCGAGCTCAAAAGCCCCCCCCCGGCCGAGGGGGCCCCGCTGGAGGCGCCCCCGTAGGGCCCGCCGGAGGTGCTTTCGGAGGATCCCGCTAAATGCGCCGCCGGAGGTCAAAAATACGCTATATTTGTCATAATTTTACACTCGAAAATTTGGATAATCGGCCAGGTTTATCTCTGGTTTTGATCGCGAAACAGGTCATTTTTAACGTTCATCTTAGTTTATCAGACTCTATAGGGATGCACCAGAAACATGGGCATGCCGTTCCCGTTGGGAGGTCTCTTACTGGTGTTACATTTTGTCGTGACGGCACTGAAGGCGCCGCCGGAGGCCAAAAATACGCTATATTTGGCCTCATTTTACTCTAAAAAGTATGAATAATCGGCAGGTTTATCTCTGGTTTTGATCGCGAAACAGGTAAAAAAAATTTGTTCGTCTTAGTTTATCAGAATTTTTAGGGATGCACCAGAAACATGGACATGCCGTTCCCATTCGGATGTCTCTTACTGATGTCACATTTATTCGTGACGGCAAATACGTAAATACTCGTGCGGCACGCAGTAGCACTCCACGAGTAAAATAACACTACAAAGAAAAAAAAGGCCAGGCTCAGGGCTGCCGGTACCTTCGGGCCTGCCACCAAAGGCACCGGCACAGTCGATGGCGATGGGTCGATACGCAATGAGTTGTAGAAGACCTCTGTGTGTGCTCGCAGCGTGGGGGTCCTTCTTGGAGTCGCCGGGAAATACGTACCCCGTATCAAACAAGCCTTCCTACAAGCAAGGAAATCCAAATGTGAAAATAGCTGGATAGTTGGCACCGCCGCAACTAGCTATAATACCTAGCCAACTAATAACTAACTGGAAACTGTTAGTCAGCCAACTCACAGCCCTAGTAATTCACCTTCCCCAGGAAGACGCGAACCAGTTTTTTTGTTGCGAAATCCGATCCAAAATAGAGGTTATTTCCCAAATTAGTTTTTTTCTTATCTTCGTTAATAGGGGCCCTAAAAGAACTCGAGGATCGATCCTGAAACTACAATTCCCCCGTCGTCAATTAGGGCTGAGAGTGGCTGATAGGTGGGGGAGAGTATACCGAGCGGGACAGCCGAGCTGGGGTAGACAAACGCAAAAAGTAATATACTTGGAGTAAATACCTACCAGTATGCAGACTTTGCCAGGTACCATGTATACCAAAGGTATTGATTTCGCATGTGCCGACATCTTGGTGCCTGTGTACGTAAATCCTCACCAATTTACTGGAAGTGTACGTTTCACGCGGAACCAGATACCGAGTATTTAAGTACACTGTGTTTTCCACTTTGCAATATGTAGGTTGTAAAGGAAGCGTTACGCTAATTCGAGGGGAAGAGGGGATGTAATACGCGAAAGGAATATTTGAAAGTATTGTGTTCTTAGAGATATTTACGCATGATGCTGGTTGACGATCAGCGACCACGAAGGCAGGCAGAGCGCAAGGAAGGGCCAAGCAAGTAGCAGTGGTAGTCATTCGGCTTTGATCATTTCCCCACATCCGACAGGTAGGTACATACGCCGACCGCACACATCCATACCGCCTGAGTCGTTTTCTAGGGTACAGCAGTACGTGATGGTGTTATTTAGATGAACATCAACATTGCATCATGGGTGCGGCACGAGCCGTCTCTAGGATGCTTAGCTCCGCCCGTGGCGAACTATTTTCCTCCTGCTGCACACGTAGCAAGCAGTAAGCATCAATAATTATTTTTCAAGCTGTGTACGATACTGCAATCGCTGTTTTTTTAACGTACTGGTTCTGCATACATACATGTAGTCGTTTCACTCAGCAGCCTGTTGTAATTTTGCCTCATTGTGCCATTGTCGCGCTCAGGGGGACATCCACCCTTCGATCGTCACTCTCGGCCGCAAGTACTCCAGCGGAGAGGTGACAGGAGCAACGGCGAGGGCTGTGGCGATGTTGATGGCTTTCAAGCAAGTCGTCGCGGACTACCACACACCGCCAGACAAGGTCAGCAGACTTGCACGATCGCAGATATATTGGTTTATCGGTTCGCGTGAACGATATTGCATCCGCGTGATATTGATCCTGTTCTTTCACATCGTCCCTGCTCCAAGAATTGACGGCCACTGCTCCTTGATACTCCCGCAGTAGACTGCACTGTTTCTGCTACAGTGTTACGTAGTACGAGCATGAGTACAGCTGTTTTGGGACCCAGGTGAAGCGGAAATTAGAAGTGTAGTGTAGTATTATCAACAGTGTAGTGTAAGCGCGTGTCGTACTCGCGCAGCGCCTTGCATTATTAATACCAGGTAGTTGGGACACGTGACCAAACCCAGCAACCCGGGTTTCTTGTTCTGACTGACGGTGTAGACTAATCGTCATTTACTTTCTCGTGACTTTTTTTCTCTCTGACGTGCGAAGATATATTTTTAATAGTGTGGAAGGAACGACCACTCACCTACAACACTATAATAGACTACAAGGCGCTTCGCTCTGCGGGCGGCCTACGCCGCCCGCTACGCTCGCTCAGGAAGGAAAAAAGTACATCAAATTATGCGAAGCGAACAGAGGTCCACGATTGAGTTTAGTGTTTTCAAGGATCGTAATTGCAAACCGGCGACTTGATAATGCCAAGAGTCCCGCCGCCATGCTTCAGGAAAAAACAGCTCCGACGTCAGCTTGGATGCCACATACGTATACCTTCGCGTCGCGGATGTCGTACGTACGTACGTACATACACCCCAGGTAGGGTACTACTGTCTGTACTTATTTTCTTCTTTCGATACGCTCTAGGTCTGTACTGTATGTACGAAGAAAGCGCAAGCACAGCACGGCACAGCAGCAAAAACAATGAAAATGAAACCGAAAACTCGGAAAGGAAAAAAAATCCCCATCCCCTCTCGTGTAATATTTTTCTGCCTGATTGGAACACCTTACACCCGGTCGAAAAGAAAAGAAAGAATCGCACAGAAGAGCTTCTCTCTCAGCCTTGTACGCCGCCCGCCCCTCTCGCGACCACCTCGCTACCGATTCGGTCCGGGTAAAGCTTTTATCACTCTCTGCCACAATCAGCCCCGTCGCCCGCCCCGCGTGAAGCCCGGTGCTCACCGTGGCCGTCGTTCGCCAGCTCGATAACGTTGGTGTTCAAATTGCTCACCTCCCTCTTTCAACTTCAGCGTGGTCGCAAAAATAAGCACCGCTTGAATATTATCTTGCCATCCCGAACGACCTTTATAAACTCGTACATACTCTATCAACAATCATAAATCGAAGCCAGACAAAGCCCATTCATGCATCCCTCGTGTCTCGAGGCACACGCGACGCCTAGGCACGAAAGTGGCGACCGCGCTCCTTGCAACCCCCCCTCTACCCGCCAGCACCCGCTGGCACCCGCGACGGTGCCGGGTCCTCCCGCGATGCCGTGCTCGGAGAACACGCACGCAACGAAACGAAAGAAGAAGAAAGGAACAAATGACCGAGAAAACAAAGAACTGCTGGAAAGGGTCCGGCAAGTAATGAAAGGAGGCGGTTGGGAAGTGGGAGCTCTGAGAGGCCAGGGGTGGACCAACCGAGCACGCTCAGGGGTTGTGATCTAAGTATGTAGTTCTATAGTAGTGGATCTAGATCTGGATCAGATCTAGATCCTGGTAGAGCTACGTGCTGTAGGAAGTATTCATGTTCGCAAGGGAGAACCGAACCATGTGGCACACATACTGATTGTCTATTAGCAAGTCGATGGAATGAGAGCTTCAAGGCGCGGGGCAGTATTTTAAAGGGGAATTGTGTAGACGAATATTTCGTTCCATTTTTTCGAAAAACTACGTCGAAATTCGACTTTTGGGTCTCCAAACGTAAAATGTTCCGCTGGCTGTCGCCTCAAACCCCGGCCAAGCGAGAAATTTGGTTCCGTTCGTACCTAGATTCTAGCCAATGCCAGGAGCAAGCTCAGGGGACAGCGGCAAACACCACACGTTCCAGGTCATGACTACCATGTGACACGTATGTGTTGCATGACAACATCGGCCTATGGTTCCCTTGGCCCCCTTGTCAAGGAGAGTTGCAGGTCTCTGGAACTGGCGTCGCGTCGCAGACACCGGAAACTTTCGACTGCTGTTTTTGGCCCTTTATCCCTTTTTTACAGGGAACGCTACACCACAACGTGCCACACTACCTGTGATTCCACGATATCAGCCCGCCGACCACGGACGTTTTAAGCATAGGGCTCCTCTGACACACCACAGAGCGGCCTGTGGTCGATTTCGCGAGTGTTACATCTCTTTCGTGACTCGTAGGCGATGCATCCGTCAAAGCCTGCCAACTTTTTGTTGTTTTTATTTTTTGGGGATGCTTACTACTATACCAGGTAAGTACCATAGCGATAGTACTGTTTGACCCTTCTTGTCATGGATCGTCTCAAGCCCTACGGCTCCAGTTCACTAGCTAATGGCTTCAAATTCCAGTATTTGGCATCGAGAGCAGCATCCCATTACGTGTGTAGTGGTTCCTTGACAATAGGTTGTATGGCTCAGGTAACACGAAAGCCTCGTTTTCAAGCCAAACTCAACCGTTTCGCACTATCTATGTGGTATGATGCTAACCGGGGACAGGGGATGATACAAACATAAGCACAGGGGACGGGGAGCAAAAGCTGTGCCCCGCGCTCTTGAACTTTCACTCGCTATACGAGGTGGTAATTCTCCTGGATAATTTCGGGCATATTCCCTTCTCTTTCACTGACGTGGCAAACGAAGGTAGGCCAAGTCATTGTCAGGGCAGCAATTATCTGAGCCAGGCGCGTGCAACCGACGGTAGGAACACTGCGCGTTGTACACGCCTCCTGCAGCTTCATCTTCAGCAAGTGCCTACCGGGTACCTGTTGAAGGACAACCGATGCCGGTGCACGTGCCCGTGCCCCGTTGTTATACGCTAGAATTATTCATGGAAGGCGAAATCGATTCTGCTGTGCACGCATTGAACGAGTGGTCACGGGGTGAAACTTCAAAATTCCGCGCACACTTGAAGGGGAGGGTGGACTCGGCCAACAATGGGTCAAATCAAAGCGCCGGGTGAACCCCTACAGTAGTGCTGCACTGACTGCACCATATACACAGAGAAGGTAATTCCACGTTTACTGTGTAACTTCTTGGTAGAGGATACCATTCCTGGCGAAGGCGCCCAAAGAAAGTCATCGTCGATTGATCCCTTGGGGTAGAAAACCACACGAAGGCAACTGAAGGCTCTCCAGAGTCAACAAGTATGGGTGTGATCTCATGCCGCAGCAGAGAGAGACCTCATTGATCCCAAACTATATATCAGAAGTAATTAACCTACGGCGCGATGTTACAACAGTAAAATCTGGAACAGAAAAGAGGGGACGTCAGCAGGGTGGATCCCTTTTCGGGAAAACCTCATTGTTGTATAGGTAGACAGTGATTAAGTATCACTCCGTGAGCGATATCGCAGCTCTACAACAGCACGACCAAGTAGAAAGAGGCTAGGAAAAAACAGGCCATCCCGCCCGCCCATCGTTGGTAGCGAGGTGTACTGTCGACAACGACATCAACTTTGTTAGTGTTTATTTTACCGGGGTGCCTACTCTGCGACGAGTTGCCGCATTGATTACCCGACAATCAACGCGGGAGTAGTAGCCCTGGGTGAGAGTCTCTCGCCTGGTCGCAGCAGGAGAGGCCCCATTGTTCCCGTCTCGTTGGTCGCTCGGGATCGCGCTCACGCGAGCCCAGGCAAAAACTACCACGTACACTAAAATTCACGATCAACATCATTACGCATGACAAGCATGGAGCGCCTCCGAAGTCATATACCTGGTACAGTTTTTCCTCCAATGGGTAATTGGCGGCCTTTCTTGTACCACCGTTGAGTGTGGAGTATTGTTAACTCCGACAACTATTTCACAAGTATTGTAAACATTTGCCCCACTAAACTGAGGTTGTCCTGCCCCCTTCACTTCGCCCTTTCCAGCCGTAGTGTAAAAGGCGCACGAACGCTGATAAGTCGACACGGAGGTATGCATGTATCCGCTTTGACGACGAGTACCTCTGCTCGCATGTGATGACGCAGGATTGCAGCCACCTAGAGAATGCCTTTGAGGCGTTCTACGATACAGGTTCACCATAATTTTCGTGGAGCTCCTCACTTGAGGAGCTCCATACCTCACCCAAAAACTCACTTCGGCACAAATAAAGTTACATCCCGATGAGTAATCCCAGGGCCCAAGTATACAAAAGCGTCATTTTTCGAAACAAGATTGACATTGCGACGATTTTGGGTTTAGGAGCCCCGTCATTCAGATACTTTTGTAGCGGAAATGTGCAACCTCTATCGTAGAACGCAACCTTTCACAAATGACGCTCGCTACCTTACCGTAGTTCGAACAAGTCGGTGTCTTGAACTCACCGAGACAACTATAACTGCGCGAGAAGACGTAAACATTTCACGGCCTTTTGGACCATTTCTATTCAAATTTTGAATATTTTTAAAATCTGGGTACAGTAGCGACTGCGCCCACGGCAACAACATTATCAAGGCCACGCAAGTGTCAAGAGCTAAAAATCCAACCACATCCCGATAAATTGTCGATCAAAGTTTAGCCTGTATCTAGTGTCCAATCAAGATATTTTGTTAAATACAACTGTATGATTTCCTTCAACATATGTGTACGTATGTTTGTCAATTTTTCGTACTTTTGCCGACTTTTCTCTTCGCACGAGCACTTTTCGGCAAAACACCAAGTACTCGGGCACATGAAGCCCGGCCGGACACATTGGTCGAGGTCTCGGCGCGATCCGTGCACTCTGGAGCGCGTGGCAGGCGTTCAAAGCTTCTTTCTGGCGGGAGTGGATAAGACGATTTCCCTGGTTTCAGCACGAGAGGCCTTATTTTGTACGTACGTATCGGTAAATAAGTGTCGCCTGTTTTCTGCCCTAGGCTCTCATGAGCTGTGCGCACGCAGCTCAGACATATACCAGGTACACAACAGACAACGTGCACAGGTCCCATCGTTCCACTGCCGCCCAACACACGCCGTGCGTGTGCGACACAGCCATGTGCGCAGTGTTGCTGTGGCTGGTTGTGTTTGTCATAGTATTCCACCGTCCGCGAGATATTTTTTCAAACGTATACTACCCTGGTACCTGGTATATGATGGCAAATGATGGAAGAGTTTTTTTGTGGCGTACTTATTCTTTACCAAGCGCTGATTGGTTAATTTATTAAAGATTCATCTTTCCCCCCTGACATTTTTTGTGACTTTTTTACGTCTAAAAATATTTCAGCCCCACCCCTAACTGTGGAGCATATCAAAATAAGAAAATAAGTACCCTACCTGGGGTATCGTACGTACGACATCCGCGACGCGAAGCGCATGTAGTGTCCGAGCAGTTTTCTCCTGAAGCATGGCAGCGGGATTCTTGGCATTATCAAGTCGCCAGTTTGCAATTTGATGTACTTTTTCTCCCTGAGCGAGCGTAGCGGGCGGCGTAGGCCGCCCGCGGAGTGAAGCGCCTTGTACGTACATAACCAGGCTGTATCATCACCTCTCTCCATGCTGCTTCTGCGTATTGCTGTGTGTGATCCAACATTGCCACTGCTCCAGCTGTGCTAAGCACAGTGCGCCAACATCAGCAGTAGGCGGCGAAGTATGCGCACGTGACAGATCTGCTCTGTACTCTCAGTACTACAGCAGTAGTGTTTGTTGTCATCGGCATTGACCTATTATGCACGCACCTGCTACAGTGTGTGACCAGCATTTTTTTTCTCCGTACCGATCATCCCGGGATCGTGTACGTTCGTCGACTCCAGTACAACAAATCATTCGTACAAGCATCGTGTACAGCAGCATTCGTACAAAACGTACTTGCAGTTTCTGACTGTTGTGTGTCCTACACTGCTGACCGATAGATCCTAGAGCCATTACACGTTCCTTTGTCGCAGTACGCTTATCTTCTGCTGCCGTAT
>JARUPZ010001303.1:0-22076 GCA_031213475.1 Nereocystis luetkeana | reverse complement strand
GAGGTATCATCTGTTTGGGCCTCGTCGGGGGAGGCAAATAAACAAGTTCATGGCGCGCTATTGTTGTACAGTATCGCCAGCTAACGTACTTAGACACCCCTTTGGGGCTACCTGGTATACTCTAGGCGCGCGCTGCGATAGGAGTAGCACATTTGGGCGTACGCATGGGCTTCAAACTGGCGGAGCTCGTCATCTAGCCCAAAGGCTCCCAACTTGTTCGTTTTATAAAACGTGCTCGACTAGATGGAACTGCTAATGCTGTAATAATTGTCATCTTTCGTAGATTAAACCACTGAGCTACTCAGTCAGCAACGCTCAGTGGTTTAACCTTCGTAAAATCAACAAAATAAGCACCTTTGGGCGATACGGGCTCCTGCCGATAACATCGCTCCGGGGTTGACCAAGCCCCGCATCAGCGCCAGGCTTTTCCCTTTATACCCCCCCCCCCCCCCACACACACACGTCGTGCGTTCGTTTATCTACAGTGGTTCTTTCCGGTTTCGACTCTGAGATCAGGCGTTCTTTTTATTATCGTGATTCTCTCCACTTGTTGTTTCTCCTCTTTCTGCCCCAGACAAAGCGGAAGGGGCGACTTTGGCGGGATTCGAACCCAAGACCCAAAAGTTCTTTTGTTCGTTTTTTCAAGGATGAACCTTTACAAAACGAACCTTATCCAATTTGCGTTGCACAGCTGCAGACGTTTTCGTTGCGTGGCACCTAAGCCGAGGAGCTGCTCATCGGAGAGGAAACCTTGACGATCGAAACTGACGGTTACAGCAACGGCCACTGCTCGATTCGGAGGCGGTACAATGGTTGATGCCCGAGAGTTTCAACGCGAGGAGGCGTACGGCGCCGCCGCAGCGTGATCCTCTACCCGTATACTGTTGGGCGCTCACGATGGTTGCAGGCGGTCGGTAACATCTAACTTATCGTTGTGCAGGTCGCAGTCTCGGGAGCGCAAAGAGGTCCAGCCTACAGTACATACTTATCAAAAGCTGGTTTTGACTTGCTGATAGTATGGAGCTCGTCAAGCGAGGAGAAGCCTCATCATTTCTGCAAAGGTGCGCCCTTACCGTACACAGGTACGTTTTTTTGTTTTTAACTCCCAAAACTGTAAACAAACAAAAAACACCCCGAGAAAAACAGTGACGATTCCGGCGTCGGCCACATGAAGAAGACCACCGATAGCTCCCGGATCGCTGAGTTAGGGGAGATGAAATGTGTGCTCGACTTGGCAATGGGAGGAGATGGCCCTATTTTGATACACGACACGCGAACATCATCCTTGCACGTTTTTCTTGGTAGATGTACTGCTACTCTTGCGGCACGCTCTTCTTGGTGCAGCAAGGGTCCCCCCATAAGGTGGTCTGAGGAAGGCGATATCCCGATATAAGGCAGCTAAAATCGCCTTGCGCGACCGGGGAGTTTCACTCATAACAAGGCGGTAATATTACTCTGACACAACATCGCTTTACTGGGGAACCCATACTGTATAAGGCTGCGAAACACGACCGCGTGTTTTGGCCGATTGTTTGGTCGACACTACTACTGTACAGCAAGTATATACCTGGACTTCATCAGGTTTAATAGACTGTCGTTTCCACTGATAACCCACCGCTCACCTCGGGTGTCATGTCGTGACGGCGCTCGACGGCGAGGGTCAGCGCGCGATCAGCCCGGACGTCTTTGAAGCAGCCGAGGTACTTTGCACCGCTGGGGGCGCCATTGCTGTCGTCGGACTTAGTCTTGCCCTCCGCTTGGTAGACGCTCATGGCCCACTCCCCGCCGCATTTTTCGCCGCTGTCGGAGCCCGAGCAAGTCGAGTTGCAGTTGGCGGTCTTGCCGTGCCTGTCGAAGTCGGTCTTGGAGTCACCGCACCAGCACTCCCTGCTGTACTGGGTCGATAAGAACTTGGAACCCTTGCAGTCTTTTGCGACCGAAGGGTCAGAGGAGGGGCACAACACAACGTGGTTCGACGGTAGAGCGTTTTCGCAATGGGTGGGTCAATATTTGAGAGGAGAAAACATAGGCGTGTGTAGGGACTACTGTACGGTCTTGCCTAGGTACCGTGTTGTACTGAAATCAAAGCAGGCGCACGGAAAGGAGGAGGAGGAGGTGACGTTTTTTTGACTGGAGTGCTCGTCAATGTTGGCGTCATTGCACACGGTATTGTCCTTTGTAGAGCTACACCCGTACCTACCATGCCTTCCTTCATGTGAACTGCTTGGAGTCAGAGTTCGGAAGTGATTGAGGTGGGCGACAGGACATGACCTTTTGTTTTCTGCTATCAAGCGGGCAGCACCAACACAACGTTCCACTCTGTACCAAAATACAAGCACCATTTGTATACTGGTATGAACATTTAGTTCAAACGATACCTTTGTTTTGGGGCACAATTGTACCAACTCACTGAACATGCGGTGATTTTATTCGTACCAACCCCGCGGCTGTTTTTTCGAACAGACCCCAGGCACCGCCAGGTATGTACGGGGGGGGGGGCAGGGGGGGGTAGAGTGGGGGGCACATCAAGCAGGGGGCGAGGAATGGAAAGGCCACCAAGTCATCGTTTTACACATGAGCAGCAATCGTATTGATAGCAGCAAGACCCTGGCATTCATCGGTGCCTGCTCCACCCGGTTTCCCGTCTCCCCTTGTCAGCAAACTGTAATCGCAAGTTGTACGGTAGTGGTATATAGCTTGCGTATTTCATACCGCGTTTGTCATGTCTTCTCTTTTTGATTCCAACCGGAACACGCGGTCATCCCGGGCGTCCCGGAAGCAGCCCTTGTAGGTAAACCCCTCGACCTCGGCAATCCCGTTGCCCTTCTTATTGCTGTCATCCTTCGTGTTGCCATCCTTGTCTTTGGCCTTGCTGCCAGATCTGATGATTCCGTTGGGCCCCTGGATCGAGATGTTCTTGTAGATCACCTCTTGGTCGTGCACCTGCAGTAATCAAGCCGAGACCAGTGTACGAGATAGTACCCGGGTATCGCTGGTCAGTTCGGCCACACCTGGTACGTGTGTGGTACGCGTTTTTCCTGCATGATGAGTTGTGTGCATACATGCATATGATACGTTTCCTCGGGGCCAGAGGCGGGATGGGCAAGACGGGCACTCTTGTTTCCGTTCGTTCCGTTCACGGTCGTTAGTGCCTGTAACGGCTGAGGTACGATGGCCGAACATGCATCACTTTCTTCTCACGTTCCCTTTGGAGTGGTAAAGCCCCAACTTCATCCGGACCATCTCGGAGTCGCGATGCCAAGCCACGGGCTTCAGGTGCTTCGGCCACACCGCCTTGCCGGTGACGGCTCCCGACAGCTCAACCTGGGTTTGATGACAGCAGTCACATGCCACAGATAGCACGGAGGTCAGAATGAGATGCTGGCTAGGCTTCTGTTAGTAGGGTGCGCGTTCCTTGTTCATAGTCTCGTCGTGTTCTTCCTCGTCTTCATTCTGAAGGTACTGAAGGACACCAACAGCGATAGGGGTAGCACGGTTTGGCGAAAACAGAATAGCACTGGCAGGGGGGTCCCCGACTGCACAATTAACCCAATACTCTTAGCAGAGGACTTGGCCCCTTAAATGGAACAGTAATTGTGCACCGAAATTTCAGATTCCGTTGGGTTCCCCTTTCCACTTTCGCAAGGTCCCTCACAAGAATCTACACACTACATACTGTAATGGCTAGGTGTTCGTATACATAGATGGCGGTGTCATAAAGCCATACTTCGAAGTATGTACATGACCTATGGACACATGTGCTGTGCCTCGCGTACGGGCGCCAGGTGGCTGTGCGCAGGAACACCAGACACGGCACCGTCGATTCAGCTAACCGACAAGCTGTTTTGATCAAAACTAGGAGAACTTACAAAACTGGCCGCGGAAAAAAAGAGCGCCAGACAATTATCACGCAGCGCTTTGGTTGGCTGTCATGCAGGCATACCTCCATCGACTGCCCGAAGACCGTAGTGATCTTGACGTGCACCCACTCCCCTGTGGCCTTGTCCCAGTCCAAGTGCTTCTCCAGCCCCGGGTGGAAGTTTTCCGTAGAGTCGCGGTTGCTGAAGCGCACCATAAGACCGTCGTTGTTAGCGGTGAGGGAGTAGATAGGGTCGAGCTTGACCATATTCCCGTTCTTGGAGCCTTTCAGCTGGCCGAGGTGGGTGTATTTCTTGGCCACGCGCATACCCTTTTTGGCTTTGAAGCTGTACCGGATACAGTACCACTCGTTCTTGAGGAACGGGAACCCTTCGGGACCTTTCACTACCTTGACCTCCGCGCGCTCCTCTTCCTTCGGCACGACGAACCTGTTGAGTGTTTCGTGTGGGGATGCCAATTTTTCGGGCAGAAGAGAGTTGTATGCACCATTTGGGTGAGGTGTGGCATGCATGCATCCATCCATCCATCCATCCATCTATCCACCCACCCATTTATCCATCCGTTCATTCATCCGTTCATCCGTTTATTCCTCCGTCCACCCATCCATCCATCCATCTATCCATCCATTCATCCATCCATTCATCCATCCATCCATCTATCCATCCATCCATCCATCCATCCATCCATCCGTCCATCTATCCATCCATCCATCCATCCATCCGTCCATCCATCCATCCATTCATCCATCCATCCATCCATCCATCCATCCGTCCATCCATCCATCCATCCATCCATCCATCCATCCATCCATCCATTCAT
Source organism: Nereocystis luetkeana (assembly GCA_031213475.1). Classification (NCBI taxonomy): domain Eukaryota; class Phaeophyceae; order Laminariales; family Laminariaceae; genus Nereocystis; species Nereocystis luetkeana. Next base: position 17,378 of record JARUPZ010001303.1, on the reverse strand, counting down.
CCATCCATTCATCCATCCATGTGCATATCCATCCACACATCCATCCACCGATCCATCCATCCACACATCCATCCACCTATCCATCCATCCATCCACCCACCCATCTACTCATCCTTCCACCCGTTGCGAGTGGCCAACACTCTACAATTTCCCTTTGGAGTGCTGGCAAACGAATAAGAATATTACCTGAGAGCTATTAGCTTTGTTCATTTCAGACCTAATTAATGACCTGCGACGATATCCGTCATCGCAGAGCCATACCCACGTAGGAAAGCTAGGGATACACTCACGATTCCCCCCGACAAATACCGTATGCCTTAGACGTGTGCGCACAGCAGCAGTACGAAGAGAGCGAGCACCGACTAAACATACCTGGAGCACGGCTCTGACTCGGTACCCTCCTTGCACGTGGTCATTTTCCCCCCTCGATCAAACACTTCATCCAACGATCTTGGCCCAAGCACACCTGTCCCGTAGTAGAGGGGATCAGAGCACAGGGTAGCGTAAGGACAAGGGTACATCCTTTCATACACGTATCAGCACACTGTACCGAGGAGAGTTAGCAGGAGCAGGGTACGGTGAGGATGGTGTTAGCTGTCTGTCAATACGCCCACTATTAATAGTACTATACCATACCGAGGAGAGCGGGATAAGAGCACAGGGTACGGAAAAATAAAAAATAAGTGTATGCTTTATTCTTACCTGCTACACCAAATTAGCACACCGAGGAGAGGAGACTACTACTACTACTACTACTACTACTACTACTACTACTACTACTACTACTACTACTACTACTACTACTACTACTACTACTACTACTACTACTACTACTACTACTACTACTACTACTACTACTACTACTACTACTACTACTACTACTACTACTACTACTACTACTACTACTACTACTACTACTACTACTACTACTACTACTACTACTACTACTACTACTACTACTACTACTACTACTACTACTACTACTACTACTACTACTACTACTACTACTACTACTACTACTACTACTACTACTACTACTACTACTACTACTACTACTACTACTACTACTACTACTACTACTACTACTACTACTACTACTACTACTACTACTACTACTACTACTACTACTACTACTACTACTACTACTACTACTACTACTACTACTACTACTACTACTACTACTACTACTACTACTACTACTACTACTACTACTGCTACTACTACTACTACTACTACTACTACTACTACTACTACTACTACTACTACTACTACTACTACTACTACTACTACTACTACTACTACTACTACTACTACTACTACTACTACTACTACTACTACTACTACTACTACTACTACTACTACTACTACTACTACTACTACTACTACTACTACTACTACTACTACTACTACTACTACTACTACTACTACTACTACTACTACTACTACTACTACTACTACTACTACTACTACTACTACTACTACTACTACTACTACTACTACTACTACTACTACTACTACTACTACTACTACTACTACTACTACTACTACTACTACTACTACTACTACTACTACTACTACTACTACTACTACTACTACTACTACTACTACTACTACTACTACTACTACTACTACTACTACTACTACTACTACTACTACTACTACTACTACTACTACTACTACTACTACTACTACTACTACTACTACTACTACTACTACTACTACTACTACTACTACTACTACTACTACTACTACTACTACTATACTACTACTACTACTACTACTACTACTACTACTACTACTACTACTACTACTACTACTACTACTACTACTACTACTACTACTACTACTACTACTACTACTACTACTACTACTACTACTACTACTACTACTACTACTACTACTACTACTACTACTACTACTACTACTACTACTACTACTACTACTACTACTACTACTACTACTACTACTACTACTACTACTACTACTACTACTACTACTACTACTACTACTACTACTACTACTACTACTACTACTACTACTACTACCACTACTACTACTACCGTTGTTATATGGATGCGCTATATGCTTCACTACTACAGTAGTGATATTAAATTAAATCGCGCGCGACCGACGTACCGGCCAATCAGACTGCAAAGGCTGAATACATCGACCAGTCAATTCGGTTGAACTCACAGCTGGTGCATTGCCATACATGAAACGGGGAATGAACACTACACGCACCGTAAGTTTGTCGGAAAACTTTGCTCCAGGCCGGTGGTAAGGGGGGAAAAAGGTGTGGGGGGGACTACCGTCCAGAGCAGGAGGCCATTTAATACAATGCCGGTTGAGTAGTGCACGTTGCGGCTATCGTGCCGATATTGTTGGCTGGCGCATACCGACACTAATTAGGGACCACTACTATTCCTACATAAAATGATATGTAATATATGGAACAAAGATACCAGGTAAATAATACCCAAGCGTTGCAACAACCCCTCGAGTAGGCATCGGTCGACCGCAAGGGACCGGGGTTTCTCATCTTGTTCTTGCGCCGGCGCAGACCCGAAAAACCGGGGGGGGGGTTGAAGATGCGAGCGAGTTGTTTACGCATTGTAGCACAACACGCCTTCCTTGCAACTTACAATCCCAATCGATTTGGTTCCCTTTAAGGGGTTTACACGTGATGTCGATCTTCGTGCCTCTGGCTGTTGACTCCATCTCGCACACGCCCTACAAACGAGGAAGGCGGGGGGATTACATACATTCAGCAATTAGGGACGAAGTAGGGCGTGCGGTGGGTGCGTGGGTGGTGGGACACACCGTTTCGTATTGGCGCCAAATTTGTCCTGAATCTCAATGGGGTGGAAATATGACGTGTGCAACCATAGGAGTATTGATGTTTTTGTTTCGGCAACAGCTCGTTTTTCTGCTCTTGAAATGAAGACCTACCCCAAACGTCGCTGATAGTATTGTTATCACATGAAATTGATTTGGTCTCTGCCATTGAGCAGTGGCTATTTCAACCATGTAATGCACACATGGAAGGGTAGCCATAGTCCGACGACTCAAAACTTTAAATGGTGCTACCAACCATACCTGGTGCCTGAATACTCGACCAAATTATTGCCATACCCTGGTATACAGATACTCGACCAAAATTAAATGGTGACCGATGATAATAACGCTGTCCCTTATGAATGACTAGTGGTCGTGGCATGCCTACAGTAGTATTACGGGGAACCATAGTTAATGGGACCTATGGTATACATTAAAACCTATATATTTAACCATTTTTACTAACAATATTTGGTCCTATTAACTATGGTCCCCCGTAATAGTAGTATATGCCCAACTAAACATACAATGCTGCTACAGTAAGAGTGGGGGCATGATGCCGTCCTTCGCTTTCACTACAACACCGCGTTCAAGCCACTCGGATGGGAGGGTCTAGACTTCACTGAAATCTGGACCTGAAAATGGATTGTTGGCGCAGCGTACCAAACAATCCATCCCGCGGCCGGGGGGGAGGTGCGAACCGCGAAACCTAGGAACATAAAAAGGCTTGAAGCTCCAAGGAAACCGGGCAGTTACCCGGCCGCGAGTGGCTCTGAGTCGCTGAGAGCAAACATCTTAAAACTGATCGCCCAACCGGTAAGCCCCCCACAAGGCAGTTACATAGTCCCCCCATTCATTGCTGTCTCGGGAACCGGAAAATAAATTCACTCAGTGACGCTGTCATCCACATGCAAGTCCGCCCCAAAAGCGGTTCTCGGTAGGTTGCAGCCCACCCTTCGTGCGACTGGCCGAACACCTCACATTTCGCTTCGCGCTTGGAGCAAAGCAATGCCTACCTGATCGGTGAAAACCCAACGTGCTCCGTCCCGGCATTATAAGGATGCGAGGATCTATGGTCGCACGACTCCGGCCTCAGATCTATGTACTGCCCAACAAGTGCCGAGGGAATCTATATCGACGGAAAATGATGTAGGTGCGCGAACTCACGTTGGAATCGGCCTCGCAAGTTTGGACCTGAGCATCGCTGTACACGACACGCGCACGCAAATACATAAAACAAGGGACAGCAGCAGGGAGGGATGACTTGTGAGTGCGGAGCAACAGAAATGCACCGGGTACTTTCTAGCTGTTTGCCTGGCATCCCCCCCCCCCCCCCTCGCCCCCTCCTTCTGGGAAGGAACGCGTGGTCGATGGTCAAATGGCTGAGACAATCAACAAATGAGTAACCCTCCCCCCCTTATTTTTGTACTGAGTCTCTTTTTGTGAGCAATTGACAGTAAAATGGCGATCCAATCCATGGACTCAAATTTGGCACAAATAATGGAACGACTGATTATATCGAAATGTCTCGGAATTTGTCTCGAGTCGAGGTCACTTCTTCCTTTCGCTCTCGAAACCTCGGGAGTAGAGTTGGTCGCGCCATTTCTTGAGACTATCCCACCCACCTGGCATTAGGATTAGTATTCTTGGGCTTGTATACCCAGATTATTTACAGGTACTAACCCCGCGCTGAGTTTGTGATACGCCACTTTAATCAGCGCGGGGGGAAATACCGGACGGGACCTCCTGCCCGGCGCAGGAGGCCTCATCCAATCCAATACTTACATTAAATGATCCACGGTAGAGAGACATCATACTACAGGAAAACGCTTGAGAGAGGGCGGAAGGTGTGGACTCGGTGACACGAATAGACACGGAGGAACCGATGATATCGTTCGCGGGTAACCAGAGGAAGAAGACCGTTGGGGTGCGGATTGCTTGCTTTTTCGGTTGCACCGGCATCGATCTTGCCAGATCGCAACCAGGCAACAACATGCTTTGCACTGATTACAAGGCTGCTGCAGAGCTTCAGAGCTGCAGTAGCAGCGGCACTATCACGGACGCCACGATTGTTATTTCAGTCTCGTACGGCCTTGACCACAATGCGGGGTCAGGAAACTTGGATCAATCATCAACAAATCAATCGATGTCACAAACTAGAGCTCGGATGCGATTCATGCAGCAGCTGTATGTGATTAACCTACGTACTGGTAGCTGATATATTAAGAGACTTTTTCGGCCACGAGGCGGGAGCGTAGGAGGAGGTGCCCAGAACAAAACAATTCACGAAACGAAGTTGCCGTCGACATGAATATTATTTGTTCGGTTCACGAAGAAATGTATCCGTTCAATCAAGTTTCCCTTGGTTCTTAGTCTAACTCTGTTCTCTTCTTTTTTCTCTTTTTTTTTTCTTCAACTCATTCTTTTCAAGGGTCTGTCACATCCCCTGCGGGGGGGACGACAGTAGTTTTTTCCCCGCATTTTTTCTTTCTTCTCGTTCTCTTTTGATTCGCCTTCTTAGCTTCATTCTTATCGGAGAGCGAATTTTCCAGAATTTCCAAAGTTTGGAAATAATTGGAGATATGTATCAATATACGAAGGCGTTCTGTCACTATTCGTGAAATTCTCCAGAATCAAAAATATCAAGTTCGTTAACATTCCAATATTTGGAAAAAAAAAGGAAAATATGGAAGATTGAAAAATTGCGCGAAAAAAATGTCGAAAATTTGGACAACAAGCTCTCCGATAAGAATGACCCTTCCTTATAGTTTTTTTTTTCTTTGTTTTCTCCCGTTTATATATTGCTTAGAATTGTGTATGGCGTGCCTGTCGTATACAAACAACAGTATGATGACATGGCATTGCATTGCCCGCTGTGCTTACTGCAGACGTGGCAACGTACAGTAGTATCTCTGTGGCGTACTGCTGTAGTTTTGTGACCACAGAACTTGTACTCGTATCTCTTCTAATAATAGGATTGATTGAAGAATCGACACGGACATTGGTTGTGCTGGATATCGATGGGTAGAAAGAACGGTTTAATGTGAAGAACACGCACACACTCACAGCTGGCGTATTATTTTTTTATAAATTTATGAAAAACGTCCGCTGTGAGTTCGACTGATTAAATAGTTGATACTCAGCTTTGCAAGCTGCGTAATACGTCTCGTCTATACCCCATCTTTTACTGAATTTACAAATCATGTCATTATTAGAGATGATACTTGTCAGTAACCATCATATTCGTTACTCGATTACACTTACGTCATCTGGTATACATTTACGCATTCTGTGTACGACAGACAGTTTTCCAGCCTGAGTTATAGTAGGATAGCAGCAGCTGTCTTTTTACACATATATATACTGCTGTGCACCCGTACGCACAGAATAAAGCCCCAATGACGAGTAGTGTCATGGATCTACTGTTGTTGTGGTACGTACGTACATGATCTACGGTAGACAGCACATTTAGTACGTGCTATCATTGGTAAATAATGGAAAGGATATCTTCAGTATCCCTCCGAGACCGGTAGCATAGTTTTACTGTAGTTCTGGTTGGAGAAACAACATAGGCTACACTGGGGTCATGGATATGTACCCCAAGATATATTGTTCTTTACAGTAAATCTGGGGGTTCTCTTCGTTGTTTTATTTTGAACGGAATACGAGGGTATTCCCTCATTTTGTTTTTGTTTGACCGAAGTGCAAGGGTCGTCCTTTGTTGCGAGCGCACACGCGCACCGCCCTCCCCTTTGAGCTCACTCTACTTTTGCTCTACTTTTGCTCACCATCATCAGCTTCCAGCTGAGCAATCAATCAACAATGTGGCTTGGGGTCACCACACCATCTTCTTCTTCTCTTCTATGTTGAAGCTTCACGTACAAGTCACCTGACAGTGACTACGTGTTTGCCTCGAACATTGTGACTGTGTATTGCCGGCCATCGGCAATCGAGTCTATCTAGGCGTACACACCAGCTACGAGCTGGTACACACGCCAATCGCCATACCTAGTAGGTTATGCGCCATAAACCTTTAATAGTCATAATAAGCCGTTCGCGCGTATTCTATACGAATCTTTATGTCCATGTTCTGTGTTTCATAAACTTAGTGTTACCAGGTGCCAGGTACCGGGTATGAAATACGTATTGATTTGTACAAATTCATAACCCGGTGGTTCAAGTGGTTAACCTCGAATTCTACTTGTTTGAGTCCTGGGTTCGAGCCCCAGGTGGGTCGGACTTTGACTTTATTTGCAAAAATAAAAATAAAAAATGATTCAATTGTTGAGAGCGCCTTGCAGCGTGGGTAGGCACAATTCGATGCGAGTCGACGAGGGAAGAAAAGGCTGAAATCTTCTCGCGATAAAAATGAAGGCACGTACCGTAGCGGGAAGGGGGGAGATGAGCCTGCTATGTGACCCCGGATCTGAGTTACGAGTGGGAAGGAGAGAGAGAAGAAGATGTGCGAAGATAATTAAGGGGATGAGCAAAAAAAATAAAAAAAATGGGGCCTGTGAAACTGAAGAAGGCAACCTGTTGTCCTGTATGACTGTATATATATACACACGCATGCAGTCTACAGTACGTAGCAGCTGCAGAGTCCCCAAATAACTCTGGAGGGCCCCTGAAAAACGGCAATAAATAAGTAATGGTCCCGCTTGGCTTTCGCCGCTTGGGTCCGCGATTCTCTTCGTGTGCATCACAATGAAGCTTTAAACACAATAGCTTGAACACGTCGGATAGATCACCGATTCCTACTTGATGATCTAGACGTTTCAGGGAAGATAGATAGATATATACTGTAGATTCTTGGGCCTGTATGATCTACGAGCTCTTGTTGCTGGATGGGAGTCGTCTACTCTGCATGATCTACAGCAGCAGTAGGACATGTGTCGTGTCTTGAACTGTGCTACTACAGCAGCACATATATATGTATACAGATCCTGCACGCCAACTCATACCGGGAGGACATGCTCTACAGAATGTTATCATCTGCAGTACTGCTGTAGATCACGAGATGCGTCCAACGCCATAGATAGGTAGGCGATCTACTGCTGCTGTAGATCATGATCCGCCCGAAAGGTCTGTACTTGCGTGAATGCCATGCTCATCACCCCTTCCTCTCCCTACAGAAGACACATTTATTAGTTCCCCCCGTGGGTTTGTCACACTCACGCTTCTCCGATGCCTACTCCGATGCCGAAGAGGGCTGCGAAGGTCAGACCGATCGCAGCAGCGCGCACCATCCTGCAAGCACGGCTCCCCCCCCTCCCCCTCAGTTTATTTCGGCCTGCTTTTATTTTACAAGTACAACTTTCTGGGTTCGGCAAGCACAAAAGAAGAAGAGCAGGCGGAGAGGGCAGAGTCACCTGTAAGAGAGAGAAGGAAACGGCACCAGTCACGACCGAAGTTGTTGCTGTTGTTATGATACTGGATGATCGTCACGGCTATACGAAAATACAGTAGGTACAACAGTTGGTGTCGAAAGATGCACCAAGAGCATAGCGACACTATGTGATGATGCCGATGGTGGTGTTGAGTCGGTGTGTATACTCGATGAGTAGTAGTGCAAGAACAGCAGAGCGAGGCGTGCACGCAGGTGTTCGGCATGCCGGCACGGGTGCATGAGCACGGCGCGACATTGCAGCGTTTTTTCCCTCTCAAAAATCGCTGTAGTATTAATAGTAGTAGTTAAAAGTACTGTGCAGTTGCTATACTGTGCAGTACTTCCCGACCAGGGTGTTTAGCAGGTACCGAATATCTGTGGCACCACAAAGGCACTACCAGAGGTACTGTACAACACTGCTGCTGCTCCTTGCTTCCCGGTTGTGCGATGAAGCTTGGGGTGCGCACGGTTCAATTGCCTATTTAATAATTCTCGTTTCTCCTCTTGCTCGCTGCTGCTGCTTTTTTTCTTCTGCGGTGAAACGAGCTGCCCGTGGCGGCTTTGTTTCATTTATGGCAACACTTACTTACAGTAGTATCTGCCTCGCTATACTCGTACCATCCACGCCTAAATTGCTCCCCTACGACTATACAATAATATTGTACCGCAGTACCAATGCGTCGAGCAAGACAGGCCCCGAGAGAAGGTGGGATGTACTGACTGAACGAGTGGGTTGCCTCGCACCTGGTATGCTCTACGATATGTGTGATCAATCATGGCGATGTGGGGAACTTCATCCGTCGTTCGGCTTTACAGTAGGTTTCTTTGTTTGTGGTCTGGAGAGCGAGGACGGAAGACACGAGAGGATGGTTGAGGCTCGCTAATCGCCCAACCACACCAACACCAAAGGTCTAATAGTTGTCTCGTACGAACTAGCCGGTGTTGGGTGTGGTGCTGTGGGGCTGCTGCTTCCAAGGTACGGCATGCTGCAGGCGCGAGAAAAACATGTCGTACTCGTAGTCGTAGTCGCTGGCAATCGCTCGTGGACTCTTCGCGTTCCGCCGCAGCAGTAGTGCCACATCTTATTATACTGCTTGTTGTGTACCTCGCCTGCAAAAACACGCCGTGGAGCGCGCACGGACTGTGTCAAACATCGCTCACCTCGTCGATGGCCCGTTGCTGTGAGAAACGTGCTATAGCTACTGTGGCTGGTATTCGGCGGTGTTCGGTGTGGGGGTGATGCTGCAATCGTCAGCGCAGAAAAAAATATTTACGTACGAGTACTCGTACCTAAAACATAGTATACACAGATACCAGGTACCTGGTACAGCAGTAGTGCCTCGTCAATAAAATCTCCAGTTGCAATAAAATACGCGAACAAAAAAACGGAATATTATCGATCTGCGGGCAAACAATCGAGTGAGACAACTGCACTCGAACCCCGGAAAAATAAATATCTTCAACTCTCGGACTTCTTTTTATTCTTTTCTGCATACCTGGTACCTGGTATTTGTTTCTACGCTTGCAAAATCTGCCCACATCGAACACACCCGAAACAACCAACCACAGCAGTTTACATGACTGTTCTAGAAGTAGCGAGCCGTCGACGAGGGAAGCGACGTCGCCATACTAAAGTTCGTGTGTGTTCTATTGCGTGTTACAGGCGAGGTACGGCAGTAGTACCAGGTATACGGCACTGCTGCTGCGGAACGCGACAAGTGCCACGAGCGATTGGAAGCGAGTATTTTTTTCTTTCGCCACTGCTGTACGCATAGTATTAATAGGATACGCTGGAAGCAGCAGTCCCCCGACACCGCACCCAAGACCGGCGACTATGTGCAAGACGCTTCTTGCACGGACCGACCTTTGGTGTTGGTGTTGCTATGGGCGTTCAGCGAGCCTCGACCTTTCTCTCGTGTTTCCCGTGCTCGTTCTCCAACAACAGCAAAAAACAGAGATTGGACGAGTGAAGTTATGGTTCTTGCGGGTTGATCCGTCATACTCGTAGGCGATGAGAGTATCAGGAATGCGCAAATTGGCACAGGAATTCGGATTTCACGACGTTTTTCATGGCGTTTCGTAAATATCTACATTTCAATGCCCATCCTCGCCCGACCACTACGCGCCGCCCGTGCCCAGTACCCCCGCCGTTCCTTCGGCCATTCATTGCTACCTGCGCCTGCCCTCCCGACCACAGGAACAAGCAACCCGACCGCTCCCACTTCCTGTACAATGCTTATTTCGCGGATTGCTGCAGTGGGAACCCAGCATAACATCTAGGTTGGAATACCTCACCCTCGTCGGACTCCTGCCACCCGTAGACAGTACCTCTACCACTCATTGCTCCCTTCCCTATCTTCCCGACCACAGGAACAACCAACCCACCCGATCCCCTTTCTGAACCATGCTAATTTTAGGGACTGCTGCACTGAGAACCCAGCATAATATCTATTAATAGGTTGGAATGCGTATCCCTCGCCCGACCCCAGCGAGATGCCCGTGTCCGAAGCGTCCTCCATAGATTGCTCCCTGCGCCTTTCTTCTCGACCTAAGATAATAAGCAAAGCCGCCCACTTCTCCCCTCGAACAATGCTCATTTCGCGGATTGCTGCAATGAAGAACCCAGCATAATATCTAGGTTGGTATACCCCCCCCCCCCCTCGCCCGACCCCTAACGAGCTTCCCGTGTATAGTACCTCCGCCATTCATTGGTCCGTTCCCCGTTATTATCCCGATCACACGAACAACCAACCCACCCGCTCCCCTCTTCCTGAAATATGTCATTTTTTGGGGACTGCTGGAATCAGAAGACAGCATAATATCTAGGTTGATATACCCCACCTTCGCCCGACCCCTAACGAGCTGCCCGTGTCTAATAACTCTGCCATTCATTAGTCCCTTCCCCGTCATCCCTACCACAGGAAAAATCAACCCACCCGCTCCCCTCCCTGAACAATACTAATTTTGGGGATAGCTGGGATGAGAACTCAGCATAATATCCAGATTGATATACCCCACCCTCGCCCGACCCCTACCGAGCTGCCCGTGTACAGTACCTCCGCCATCCATTGGTCCGTTCCCCCTTATCCCGATCACACGAACAACCAACCCACCCGCCCTCCTTCCTGTACCATGCTAATAATGTTGGGGATTGCTGCAATGATAACCCAGCATAATATCTATGTTGGGATACCCCACCCTCCCAGGACCCGTACGAGCTGTCTGTATACAGCACCTCCGCCATTGCTGGGAGTCAAAGCAGAACCTAGTCATGAAGGTGACTTGTCGACCTCATCAGAACTTCCACATCATATCCAGTTCTCGCTTCATACGGACGGTGGGCATGCGCCCCAAGTAGGCAACACAATATATTCTGATGCTCCTACATGCCTTGGTCCCAGGCACCGAACGGGTCCGAGGTAACCACGACAATTCCATCGGACGTCGTTCCTGCCGCTCGATACATAACGCCTTCCAGTGTTGCCAAGCTCGGGTGTTGATGTCTCCTCCGGATGTGTCGTACCCTTTGTTTGTTGCCTGGTTGGTTGCGTCAGGGTAAGTAGTAAACGGTCTTTCACGAACTATCAGTGGCTTGTTCAAAACATGGCGTCACTTCCGCGGTTCGGCGGTATTAAACCTAACCCTTACTAAATGTTGCAGTACCAATCAGGGAGTTCAATCGTGACAATGCATGAAACATCGGTTTACTCGACGACACCGATGCATCCCCCATATCATGTATGTATAGGTCAAAGCTCGTCCAAGCATAATAAGTTGGAACGTGGGAGAACCAAACACTTGCAACACCTCTGACATGACTGTCCCGAGCTCCATCTTTCTCGTGCGCCATGCATGCGCTCCTCGGATCATCCACAATCCGGCAAATTCTCGGTCCACACTGCAAACGAGGAATAAGGTGTCCATACCCGATGCTCTAGAGTGACGGGTCGCCAGCAACCAGTGACACCTGGTTCTTCGGCGGGACGGTGTAATGCATCAGTGACAGTGATTCACGTACTTCAAACACCGAACATTACACTACAGTATCTGCGCAAGCCCAACAATAATTGCGGAAACGTAAGGGGTCAAAATCCGGTGGGCTATAAAGCATCCTTACGTGCAGGGTTCGGGTGAGGGGTGTGATAATAAGTTCTTCAGTGAGTCAAGGTCAGACTAGACGCGCCAACGTGTTGCGGAAACCCCCTTAGGCGACCCTATCTTCAGGATGACCACTTCGACAGGAAACCGAGTCGATAGCAGCGGGCTGAGTAGGTACGTAGCTGTCTTTTTACCGACCTCGACCCATGTATCCGACCGGACGGGCAGCGCTTCGTCCATCCTAGCCTCCAGACATGTGCCGGAAACCTCTTGTTGCATGTCGGAGTCCTGTTCCTCGTACCGTTGGAATACAAACGCGGGCATTCTAAGGTGGATTACTTATGGCGACGCATGGTGGCATAGGATAGATTTTGGGCTAGGGTTTTTAGACACGGTACATCAAACTTGGTTTGAGCGTGCTCATCGCTTAACACAGTGTGTGTTCTACTACATGACGGTTTTTCGGACAAGCCCTTCACCAGGAGAAAAGAAAGGTTCACATCACTTTACCGTGCGCAACGATGAGTCGTACTAACGTACGATCCTATACACCATGCCGTATACGTGCTGGACGTCAACCATAGATCCGGTGGATGTAAGATGAGTGTTCCGTTACCTACACGAGATACATCGCTGATTCGCGATAGGTTTGATTTGCGCTATTATCACCGAAACAACGTTAGGAAAACAAAAACGCACATATATGCTAGTAATACATAATCCTAAAACCTTCCTTCCTTTCCTCGGTAGTGGCCTCGATCATCTTAGGCATGAGCTCCGTACGACCGGTACCGTCGCCGTTCTGAAGAGGGTCGTTCATAATGGCGATACGCGTGTGCCAAAAATAAACCATTGCTGTGATTCCCTCAGAGATCGTAAATACTTCCTCAACTGCTCGGGTCCTGGTGATTCGACGATATCCCACACCAGTGCAAATAACCCCCCACCAGTCTTGCTGTTTGAAACGGCGTCGGTGACCGATTTAGCATTCAGCGTATCCACAAGAGCTTACGTAGGGTCATCCGGCAAAGGTCGCCTGTTCGACGTCGGCGCGCTTGTACTGCTCTTGCATTCGCCGCGCGCCGCCGCACTATCGCCGACCGAAGAAGGGACTCCTCCGGGTCTCTCTCCCCCACATGACCCAGCTGCGTTAGAAGCTGTGTTGGTGTTATCGGTTTTCTGTTTATCGTGTTCATCGCCACGTTCGTGTCTTGTAGGAACCCAGGTTGCCGGAAATGTTCCCCCTCTTATCCGCGTTTTCAAATTCCTACACGACGCGGCAGGCTGCAAGACGTTCGCTTGCCTCCGTCTCAGAGGTGCGTGGGTCAGAATCCCACAGAGCGGTTTGAAGGGCGAGCGGTAGCAAGGCCTGGACCTGTTCGGAGATGTCTCGGTGTCCATCGTTGTTGATAATGAAGGCGTCCCATTTGCCCATCAATGAATCAAAACAAGCAGTGGTGGTGTCGTCCATGTTGAGTTTTTCGCTTCCGCAGCATCAACTGCATTAATCTCTCCAGACGGGGTGGATATTAGCAGTTACTTCGTGATTCTTCCCGATCTGCAGCGAAGACGATCGGCCCACACCTCTGAATGTATATTTATACCTCGTACATTGTGAAGTAATTTCATTTCGTCATCAACGACGAACAAGTGTGGCGGTGATGTTGGTAGGGTTCTATTATCTAGCCCGCGCCGGACACCATCGCTTCACCGCAAGCAAAGGAATAACTTCACGGCATGTGTGCGAGTTGTGTCCGTCCCCCGTCGGGTTTGAGCGCTATTATTGCCGGGAATCATGTGCTGTGGCGGTTGATTCACTCTACACACTAGCACATTTCACTAATTAATTCGACTCGTCTTCTTGTTGTTTCATTTCGGGTTTTCTTCGCTTCGTTTTTTAATCGTCGTGAGAACTCAACCTTCTGTTCGAAAAAGCGAAACTATTTTTTGTTTATTCTGTTTTTTGTCTGTTTCTTTCTTCATTGCTGGTACCGACCCTCACAGTCTTCCATGCATTGAAACACCCAGTGCTGCGTTTGGTTGGGTGCTCGACTGTGACAGTGTGCGACACAAAGAACATGCGTACCACCGAGTGCACGAGCACCGTAGAGGATAAGGTGGATATATCGACAACAACAGCTAGCTTAAATTCTCGCGAAACATTTGCGTAGCTGGGTCTGCTGGCGAGGACAAGGAAAAGGAGTAGATGTATCACTAAGAGGATAATTCAGAGTAAGACAAACAGGAGGTTTGGGACGAGGGGGGAGGCGGCAAGAAAGAGGACGGGAAGGATGAGACTGAAGTAAGTACGAATACTCTGCGTTGATGCTTACGCAGTAGGAGTGCAAAGTAGTGCAGGGAAGCCGCGTTTATTTCGGACGCATGAATGTGCGTCCATGCGCGTTTCATCTGGAAATTACCCGGAGAGCGTCTGATCAGCAACAGTTGTGTTGATTTATAGAAACGGGTGTTGTGTTTCGCGGGCGACGCTTGTCCAACCTGGTTTCTGATTGGTACGGGAGATGACTGATGACCCAAACCAGCCCGCGATAGAAGACGAGCGGGACACGCGAGTCAACACGAGAATAACACTTACTTATAACGACCGAGACGCACGTCGTATTATTTAGGTCCTCCAGGATACAGCGGCGGGGTGAGTGGGAGGGGGAGTGTGCGGCTGCGAGTGTGGTGTAAGTTTCTACGGGCTGCAGTTCGATCTCCTTATCCCGACGTCTTCGTATTCCCTACGGTTGTTGTTGTTGTTGTTGTTGTTGTTGTTCGTTGTTGTTCTCACATTAACTCTCTGACGAAGGAGTCCGTGGTCACACAAAGGTGCTGCTGGAGCCCTAGGAAGACCCGAAAAACAAAAAAGATAAAAAATTCGGCTGCCTCAAAATACACGAGACGAAAAAAGCGCACACAACCTAAAACCAATGTGCAAAACTGAACTAACATGGCCGCGGGTATATCCTCTCAACTATAACATAGAAGAGTACCCCCGTTCCCACCACTAACCAACTCGTGGCTGCTGACTACAGCGGATGCTGTCTGAAGTGCTGCCTGCACCGTACGAAACGCACGGTAGTCGTGAAAACGAAAGAGGAACACACCTAACCTGCCTGCTATCTGGAGTGCTGTCAGAGTGAAGACTCGCGGATATGCAGTGAAAAAAGGAGCAATCGAACCTTACTACGACACGAATATCAACGATCGCCATCTCTTCCTGGACTATCTGACACAAAAAGGTGCTGCACAGTTATGATACCACGTCCCTGATAATTGCGTAGGTTATTCCCCATGAAGGGTATACAACTCGTTAAACTACAAAGACCAGTGACGACGTTTATAACAAGTACCGGAGGATACTATTCTGCCTCGTGAAAGACAATACCAGGAAAAAACAAACTATGCCTGCTTCTCTCGTGATGATAGTGTACGCGCAGATCATGGGTCTCCATTCACCGTCTTCCTGCCGCTCTTCATGGCCGCATCATCGCCTAGGCCCAATCCACCCGCTCTTTTGCGCGTGCACTCGTTGCCATTCCCTTCCAGTCGTTTCCCTTTCTCCGTCATCCTGAAAAACAAAACTGCTCCTCGCACTTGCGGTTCTGATCTGGAAAATAAAAATTCTCGCGCAGGGGGAGGTCAATCCGTCTCTTCCCCGCACGTCGACGCTCAGTCTCCCTCCTCCCTCGTCGTCGAATCCAGCCTCCTACCGGCGCAATACCCTGTGCCGTAGTGTGGCCTGTGGTGGCGCCTGCCTCCGCGCACGGACACCCCGATTGAGCATTGCTGCTCTGCCGCAGCTACCTAAAAAAGACGCGCGAATCGTAGGTCTCCGTGCCTGACGCACCACGTACGACCCAACTCTACTGCCGCCTGAGCCTCGCGGCCACAGGCAGCAGCAGCAAGAAGGTATCACTCCTTGAGGGTGAGTCCGGCCTTACACCCGCCAGAAAGACCTACCCCACTCGCTATTAGCCTGATAGGGCATGCCTCGCAGCATTCCTTGCCGAGGCAGCGAGGGGAACGGAAATATGTATGGCGAGGTAGGTATTTGTTTTATCTCGGCGACGAGAGTGCCAAACACCTCATTGCTGCAAAAATATCCCCGTGATTTTTATTCGAAATATTTTACCCGAATGCTACATCCGTATTATCGTGTTAGTTTTTTTGGTGGCGGATGCTGTGTCTTTTTCGCTTTCAGGAACCCTCTGGTTGCGTTCTGACTTCGAAAAAAAAGGGTAAACAAAACCAACGAAGATGTGTAGGCCGTGGCAACTATATTTCGCTGTCTCTGCCTTAGCATACACATCTACAACAACTCCTGCGGTACATACTGCCGTATTGGAGTGATATGCTAACGGGAAGAGCCTTGGACGCACGTGCAGTTTCTCCGTGTCTCGTCTTCAGCAGTCCAACGGGTACTGCTGTACTGCTGTGATGTACAGTAGTCGTTTTGTGTACACGTTCGGCAGGGTTGCTCTACTTAAATGTTTTTCCCAACTCTAATATATTTCGATTTTAGTCAAACCGCATAACTGTACGATACTGAGTTATTTTTCTTCAGGTTGCTGTCTCCTTTTCACGACGGCCTCGTATTCCATACGCGCGTAGGTGTTTACTTCATGTTGGCGTCGAGAGTGCCAAACACCTCATAGATGTGGTAAATTCAATATCCTTTTTTAGCATCCTTCTTACGCCGAATACTATCCGTACTGTGTTCTTGTTTCTTTTGTGTAGCGAATGCTGTGTCTGTTCACTTTTAGGAAAGGTTGGCTTCCGTCAGACCTTCCATGATAATGTGTACCCTGGTAAGCAATTTAGACGAACGGTCGGGACGATGTACAACTTTCTGGCGCTGTGTTTGTCCTTGTCTCCTCGGTGAGTGCCTGTCGCCCCCAATTCTGTAGTTGACCACTCACTGCCGGAGTTAGGTTTGGAAATATGTACCCAGATACCTAAAGCTACGCTGCTAAAATTCGTCCGCCACAAATGGGATTTCCCGCATCCCATTCGAGGACTATACCGTGCCAGTTGTGCACGTGTCTACGACCGA
>JARUPZ010001302.1:0-22077 GCA_031213475.1 Nereocystis luetkeana | reverse complement strand
CAAAATCGTCGGAATGCCAATCTTGAAAAAAGGAAAAAGACTTGGGGCCATGGGCTTATTCGCCGCGATGTACTTTGATTTTCGCTGAAGTCAGTTTTCAAGTGAGGTATGGAGCTCTTCAAGTGAGGAGCTTCAGAAATTTTGTAAGTGAGGAGCTTCAGATTTTTTAGAGTGAACCCCTATCGTAGAACGCCTCTTTTGCTTTGTATTTTCATGGGTAGAAATGCCCCCGGCCGTTGCGCGTCGGAAATCTGGTCTGCGTGACACTTCGTAGTTACCAGCGAGATAATCTCTGACACCGGCATGCGGCGAAACGTCCAAGGCAGGTGCCGACCCGTAAAGCCCGTTGCCAACAGCCCACGGTTGGCGGGGGAACGGATGAAAGTGGGGCTAAAGCGGAATCGAACCAGACATCGCTACGTGGGGCGTACGTGAACCCGTTGGCGTCGTCCAATGGCCGGGAAGTAATGGGCACACACGTATACAGCAGAGCTATTGAGATCTACGACGCATAACGTTACAGGGCGCGTTCCCACCCTAATCCTGCAAATCGTGGAGTGGCCACCAGGATGGGTGTAACAACACACGATACGCTACTGCTGTACAATTTGCGCGAAGACCGCCGAGGCAAGGTGGGTCTTGAATAACCTGTTGTTGCCGCGTGCCCCCCCCCCCCCCCCCCCCCTAATCCGGCGCCTCTTTACTCGCAGCTGGACGCATTGGAGTATTCATCCGTGTACCTGTGTCGCGTGTCGAGGAGCAGTGGGTCGGAAGGTCCGGGTCACCGGGGCAACGCCACGCACTGCATGGTGCCGCGTTGAAGGCACCAACGCAAGCGTAAGCGGCGGCGGCGGTAACGGGGGTGGCGGCGGCGGTTGCGTCGGCGACCGCAGCAGAACAAACAAGTGCAACATACCTTCAGGCAGCTCGGATGTCGCCATCGACAGCAATTGGACGAAATCGGTGGAGCCAACCGGCGCTTTGCCTGAAGAATCAATGGGCCTCGGGGTTGGCGGCAATATTTCTCGACGGTGTGGCTCGCTGGACGAGTCGGCCGCAACCTCCGGCGGCCGGTGCAGCGGCGGCGCTAGAGAACCAAACATGTATCCGATGGTCGGAGCCCCGCTCTTCACCGAAATAATGAGTTCAGTGATGCCTCAACTGCGAAAATTCTTTGGCTTCCGAAGGCAAAGGCGGCTTCAGCCCCGGGGCGCAGCGGGCGCAGCCACCCAGAGCAGAGTCACAGGCAAACACCGGGGAGTGGGAGGAGGCCGCGATCCAAACGACAACTACGGTGGGAGTTTCCCGGACCCGCAAAGCCAAGGATGAAGGAATCGTGTGTTCAGTCGGGGATGGCGAAGTCGACTTCAGCCCCACCGCTGCCCCTGGCTCGCTCGTCGTTTCTCGCGTGCCGGTGGTTAAGGTCACACAAAGTGTTTTCACTCTACCTATCACTGAGCTGCTTACGCAGGGGTTTCGCTGACCGGATGGGGTGGAGGGCTTACGTTGTTTTGGATCTCAGGGTCATGGATGCCCCCCCCCCCCCAAATCGTTTGAGGTGCTCTCCTTCAGAGAATGTCTCGATAGACCGTTGGGGTCGGGTTGTGCGTCGTTTTTCCCGGGGTTGAAGAGGATCTACTCGGCGCCAACTGGAACATTGACCTTCACAGCGCTCGGGAGAACTGACCGGAATCTTGAGAATAAATTGGGTCCCCACGGCATTTCAACCAGTCGCTGACTGGAGCTGGATTCGAGTTCCCTTGGGGCTAGCGCAATATTTCCCTGGGGGAAAGGTCCATCACCCCTTGATTGCGGTGGAGTGGTCGCCCTCGCTGCAGGCGATAAGACTTTCGAGCTCCATTGATGGTCGTTGGAAGGCGTCAGGTTTCTTTCCGGGCTTCAGGAGCTTTGCATGTTGAACAGATTCAGCCTTGAGATCAGCGGCGTGGTTTGTCCGAAGGGCTTGGAGAGGCTTGAAGCGTCCCGGGCTCGGCGTGTGCTTTAACCAGGCCTTGGTTTCACCAGATTCAGAGAGGGGCCCTCCGCTCGGCCGTAAGCATCCCGTCCCTGCCGGCCTGGAGTTTCCACGGTTGGCAGCATATTTCAATCAATCGCTCAGCGGCTTTGACTTACCGGATGGGCTCGAGGTGTTAATGATCGGATGTCAGTTTCAGTTCATGTCATCGGTGCGGTGCCCATCGAGGCTAAAGGAGTTGCAGCTTCAGACGTGACGGGTCGACAGGAGCGCGAGACCCATGGCATTACCACCCAAGCTTGAGACCTTTGATATTCGTGCTTCGCTTCGACTCACCTTTGACGAAGTTTGCGTTTCCTTCGACCTCGAAGGTTTCAAAGCTCGGAAAAGCGTTCGGCTAACGAATCGTCAAAGAACACGGGACACCCCGCTGTTGCCCAACGGACTGGAGGCTATTCGGCTGAGCAGCAGCCTCAACCGTAGCGTCGAGAACGTTTGGCCGCCGGTCGGCCTGAAGCGTCTCTTCATCGAAAAGGAATGGCTCATGTTTAATCAGGGCCCGGCCGGCGTCATGTAGCCTCCTGGTCACGAGGAGCGGACGCTGGGGGACGGGTTCGACCAGCCCATGGAGATTACAACCTTCCTCGAGACGCTGCGTGACCTTTCGCGCGCCCAAACATTCTCCTACTCTTCCTGGAAGGTGTTGCACTTCCGGACGGGCTGACGCGCTTGTCGTTTTGTGGCGGGTACCCGTTTTTTCACCTTGTAGAGTTGGACTGGCCGCGCCCTCTGCGGAGTTTTCATGTAGGTTGCTCTCTGTTTTTATGTCGTGAAGACTTGGCTGCTGTAAGTGAGTCACACAGCGCCCCGGCTGATGGAATCACGAGGCCCACTTCCCTGCACAACGACTGTGGTTGTGGGAGCGGTGGCATTCGGTGCCTCGTCTAGCAGGTCGGCGGTCGACTAGAAGCAGTAGAAGTAGGTAGGGCCGCATTTATAGCAGCTGCGCCTCCGTGATGCACTCGGTCGGATATTTCGCAGACGATTTATTTAGTCTGCAACAACTGTGGGAGAAGTACGGCGCGAACAGTGCAAACCATCTCAACAACGCTAAAAAAGAGGAAGCAGAAGGGGATATCGTGCTCTTTTTTTCTGATTAGGTCAATTGTCTCTGAAGGCAAGCGTTTTCGTCGGAGAGCAACTGCTGGGTGACACGTGAACATTTGTATTTTGCACGGTCGGGCGCGTCCCTGCACGTCGCTAGTTTCTCGCTCTCCACCTATCCCGCGAGATAGCGCACAGCTATAAATACATGCGGTCTGTAGCAGCGTCTTTGGAGAGCGCAGGGGCATCAGGAGGCACACCTTGGCAGACATGGATGGCGTGAGCACACCTCAATCAATAGAAAAAATCCCCAGTAAAGTGGCGTCATAGGGCTAACGACATATATTCGTAGCTCTGTTGCCATGATTCATGAAACATGTCGAGGCGGGAGCGCTCACTGAACCTAATAATGCGCGACAAAAAAACAAAGGCGTTGACTGGGGTAGGCCAGGCTCGGGAAGAGCGGGGGGGGGGGGGGGTCGGGGGCACACCTTTCGGCCCTGGATCAGAGTACGACAATATACTAAGGAGAGCTCGCTATACTCCGTACACCACACGTATTTAGTGGTAAAATTTTGGTACCGGGTACGTCTTTGCAGACACGTAGAGACAGATATTACCCCGGGAAATAGACAAAGGCGTGTAGCATCTCCCCTAGTCGCTTTATGGAGGAGGGTACACGAAAAATTCCAGTAGTTGTGAAGAGGTACCGGCGGCGATGTCTCGCTTCTTGCTGGCCTTCAGCTGTCCTGTAGGCTAATGTTTCCCTGTGCGAGGGATCCTGAGGGGGCGGGGGCGTGGGCGGTGTATATTATGAAATGTCTAGCGCGGAACCAAGAACGAGAAAGTGCGGTTTGGTTCCAACGAGTATATTACACACAAGTAAAATATTAATATTAATAGTAACACTGCCCAATATTCCATAGTGGTTGTGGTGGCGTGTTTACTCCGTTACTGGACGATATTCTTGAGCGAGCGTATAATGTCGGACGGTGTTGTGGTTATGTTCGGTACCTGCAGCATAAATAAATGGGATATATCGATACCATCATCAATAAGTCTAGCGCAGATCGAAGGGGAACACTGGCATTTTGGTCAGTGCGCCGAGCCTGGTGTATGCCGTAGTTTCATTGCGATGTGAAGTTGTTCAAGCAGGAAGGAATATCAGGAGACAGGGATCGTAGATGACCTTCCCCCCTCTCCTTACTTCTTGCTTGACATCATCGGGCTAATTAACATACTCTCGACTGGAATCCTTTTGAAGTGCTCCACCCCAGGACTCGTTTCCACGGGCACCTGCGGCAGCGGTTGCTTTTCTATCCGGCGAGCCGGCGAACAGCTACAAGTGGGTTGTCTGACTACACATGTCGGAGGTGGCTGGCGCTACATCTAACCTACGGCGAGTTCTGCACGTTTAGCGTGGAACAAGGGGAGGGGGTGAAAGGTCATATATCCACCCGTTCTGCGTACCACTTACTTCCCTTGGGAGGGGGGACGTTTCTAAAGTAGTAGTGGAGAACCAACGTTCGAGAAAGTGCGGTGTAGTTGACGAGATTACGGCAGCACCGAAAAACATTGAAAACGACGGCGATGATGGCAATTTTTTACACATTTATGAAGTGCTGCTACAATGTCCATGATGAACATATATTCTACCAATCTGTGTCCCTATAGTAGATGCAAACACCGTTTGAAAATTTCAGTAGCATTCAATCCAGACGGCCCTTGTATATTGAAAAAGAGCGATAGGCAGGTGTTGCGATGACATTCGGTACATGTAGCCGACTCACAACAGGAGTATATTGTAGGTGGTCGTTGATATTATGGTCAGTACGAGTAGTGCCATCATGAATAGTGGGGTACTGGTATGTTTGACTGTTGTCTACACCTGGGACGTGCTATTTCACAGGGTTATGAGGATGTTCTTATGCCGTGATATTCAAGCTCAAACGGATATCAGGGCACACGAATTACATGCCCCTGAGCCCCCTCCTCTTTTTTCTACTGGATACTGCTAACGCAGCAGGCACCCCTTCATCCCAGGGAGTAGTGAGAACTGATAACCCCTTGCCTCTTCATAACGGCGTAAAGCAATATGAATAGCATGCATCGAACTCATACTGTTCCCTACCCCTGTAGCGACGGTATTGAGCAGACGGAAACTACTGTGCAGCAGCAGACGTGCGGACCATCGTTGTCGTGCGTGGGGTGAGGCAAGGAAGGCACCATCGAACAAACATGACACAACACGGCTTGACAGACTGAGCCAGATATATTACAACATTGCAGACCTTTGGTCGGACCTGAGATACAGGCTTAAAGGCCAAACGGGTCCAGCTTATTGCCTTGATCCCCAGTATATTGCGGTTTCTAATAATACCAAAAACATGTTCTTGTCTGCCTGTACGATTTTCTCACTCAAAACTCGGCTCATAGAAGACTCTAATTACTTTCCAGCTTTTCCCCCCGACCCGATCCCGAGCGACTGGCCCCCATACGGCTATCCGGATCGGCAGCCCCCTCCCTGGCCGGTGGTCTGGGGCAACTCTCACCTTCTCGTCTGGTGGTTTCAGAGCCACCATTCGACTCGCACTCCTTCTCCAAGCAATTTTATTTCGACCGTTTTTACCATCACTTGAAAAATTCGACGTATTTGCCGTGTGGTAAATTCGAACGCCCTTCAGTGTCTACAAAACAACAAGCGGCGTCAGGGACACATCATTTCATTTTTTCACGGCGCATGATGTTGCCATGATCCAGTGGCCAGCTATCGCCACGGCCCAGCGACTGTCATGGCACTTGTCATGGCACCGCCAGGAACGCCACTTCGATGTACTGCTGGGGGCTTTTATTGCACTGTGATGACCAGCAGTGGCTGTATTATCGTTTTCTCGTTGACTGATATGGGCCTTGCTGCGAGTTACCGGATGAAAAATACTCGAACAGCCGGGCTTTTCTACTGAAGGGAGGCCGTCCTGACAATGGTTACCATTATACTCCACGACAGGCTGTGCCATCTGCTTCCTTGGTAAATATCTGGTATTTCGGAGGCAGATCCCCGGGAGTTTTCTTCGAAGCAAACAACAGCGAATTCGGTGAAGTCCAACAGGACCCTGTATTTCTTGCGATAGCCAGGTCTGCGAACTCTTAGAACAACATCACCAACCGCAGGGAGCTAGCAAGCGAGTGGTTGATATGTTGAAGAGGTAGCCGGCTGGAAGCTGATAACATGCACATACCGGGTACACTGTATGGTTGGCTCCACAAAAATCTCCTACGCGAAACATTTTTCGGATACCGTTGTGTAAGAAACGCGAGTATCAGTTGCCGACCGAGGTGCATATAGACAACCAACCGAAGTTGGCCGTTGAACTGTACTAAACGCAACGTCACATTCACATGGAGATGCTAGAAACTTACTATTAATACTGTATTGTAGCTGCTGCAGTAATTCATGTACTGCAGCGATTGCACTACAATACAATACTATTATAAAAATACAAAATCGAAAGCTCCGTGAGCCGTGACTATAGGTTCACCGAATCCTTGCAAAGTCGCCCCATTGATGTCTTCTGTAGTAGTACTACTGTACCACCCAGGGGAGTCTCGGACACATATCCTACACGCGAGGTCCCACCCTTAAGAAGTACGCACGATACAAGTATTAATACACGCAGCCTGCACAGGTGACTTCCGAACCATCCAGATCCATCTCACAGCTGAGCTTTGGTAACCCCCCCCCGAAAAAAATGTAACGGCCGTGGAAGGCAGCCCCGGCACCCGGAACATGCATGCATTCTGTGTGAGAAAACTCTCAGTTTTGAGTGGTTCTGCGCCGTCCGTACTCCATGAAGGGTCCAGCGTCCGAGTGCCTAGCTCGATTGCTCCGAAACTACCGCATGCTGCTGTGGTCTGCAAATACCGCGGGCGACAAAAATTGTTATCCTGCGAACGCTGTCGCCAATGCCGCAAGGGCCGAAAATGGGTTGGCCATTGCCGCCGGAGCAGGATACCTTTCATTCTCCGAGAGGTGGGTCCTCCGGTCCTTCCCTGCCTAACTTTTCCTCCGAAGCTGTACCTGCCTCCTTTGTATACTCGTACGAGATTGGGCTTCCTTGTCGTTTTTGGCTTGTTGTGCGTGTCGGATACCATGCGCATCTTGCTGGCCTCTGGTGGGAATTGTTTTTTTTTTTACACCGAATACCTCTTCTTGTTGACTGACCTCCGGTCGGTGCAGATTACTTGCCGAAGGCCTCGGCCGCGAGTTGACCGAATTTGACTGACGTATTTACGCTGCACGAGTGACCTTTCAGCATGATGGGGGACCACTGCTGTTGTTTTTGCGCGTTTCGCCACCTGGTCATATTTGAGTAAACGTCAGCCTTTCGACTTCGATGGATGAGGTATCGGATAGGAGTCATTATTAGAGTTGTTCACAATGGAGCCTACAGCAGTACATTGCTGGTCTACGCAGTTTTGTGTGCATTCAGGTCTGATTGGTAACGTCTTCCATGCCTGAAGTCATATCATTCTGGGTTCCCTGGCTATTTCGATGGCATAATATGATTGGAACAAGTGCTACCCTCAATAGGATGCACATTAGTACTTGTTTCCTCCGAATGCCATGCAGACTGCTCGTGGCTTTTCGTGGCCACTGGCTATGTAGACTGGACTCGTAGCCATGAGCTTGCGCGAAGCCAACGGAACGAAGACTCTCTGTGCATTGGTCTGTCCGGACGCAGAATCCTCAGGGCTCCATTAGTTTGGTGTCCTGCGGGCGATGGGCTCGCGGAAGGGGGGTGGGGGGGCACGTTTTGATATTTCGATATTTATTTCTAGCGTGAAACCACCCGCCAGAAAATGCGGGGTGGTGGCCACGAGTACAGTAGGATTGCCCAAGACAACATCACAACAAGGGGATGGCGCTGCGCGCTTTGATATTGAAGTTCTTCAATGCACGTACGAGGTATACGGTAATAAAAATCTCGGATACTATGTAAAACATGTGTATTACTGTACATATTACGGTAGTCGTAAACATTGGTACTATGGTCGATACACGTGTTGCATGCTACCAGGACTCATTGAGATTATGGTGAGTACGTGTAGAGTACCATCGACAAGGTATGTGAATAGGGAAACATTGGATCATGATCCGTACGTATTGCGGACATTCTCCCAAGCATTTGAAGTTATGGCCCACACGTAGTGTCTGTGCTGTTTCTTGAGCGGCGTAGTACAATTATGTAATTATATCAGGAGACAGAAGCTGTGAACAGGTCCCTCCTGCTACTTCGCGCTCGAACTCCGGGCAGTCTCGAGATAAGGTGACCATTGTCTGTCGAGGATGGTGCACTACAAAACCAACTGGGCCAGACAAAACTCCTCGTGGCTCGTTCGTGTGTCAAAGATTGATCCAGACGAGGCTTGCATCATTCAGACAATAGACCTCACACGCGACCAGAGCAGCGCGCATTCGGCACCGGTAACACGAAGCACATACCTTCTATTTTGGGACGCATCAGGGTGAGGAGGGATGCGAGCCAATGTGAACACACCTCCTACCGAAGCCGAGTCGCCGTTGGACCAGCTAACGGATGACTTACAAGAAAAACGTCATACGGTATACCCACAGAGTAGTATTGTACCACTGAACGGAAGGCTGAGGTCCGTTGGGATACATACACGAAGTCAAAGCGGCCCTTAAATTTCCCCCCGGAATAGTAAATGGTATAGGGTGCGTCGGTTGTTATTAGTTAAGGGCTGACATATCTCCCGATGACAGGCCGCCTCATGGGGTCGACATTCTGATTCTCAGATGACACGTGTATATATGCTTCGTCGCGCACCCTTGGGTCTCTCTCTTGATGCCTACAAAGCCCTGACTCGTTTCTTTGTATTCTTCCGAGCGCTGAGGCCGCCGGCCCAGGCAAGCAAATCAACGGAGGCGATGAAACAAACCAGAACAGGGTGCGGAAAGAGCCAATAGTGTTGCTCCGCTATATTGTTTCCCGTTGCTTCTTCTTCGGATGGAATCAAAGCTGTGCACAGGAGTGGTGCTCGGATTGTTATCTCGACTGGTTGATCATATTTCTAAAAGCTCTGAACACCTTTGTTTCCCGACGACCCTGCGTTCAGAAAAAGGGCCACCACCATGCTTAGCACTGAAGCTGCCGCGGGGGAACTTGCCGGAGAGGAATTACCGCTTCTAACCAACAGAAACGTCAGGATCTCGCAGGCTCAAAGGCTCTCCAATCAACATGCATTCTTCGCCAGTGTATTGAACTACTGGATAAAATCTTGAGGGGGCCTCCGGAAATTCACGCAAGCCATACCGGCAGACACTTTCGTATCTCAGCTGCACTCGAGCTTAGATGGGGGCCTGCCAATGCGACCGATGGTACGCAAACACATCGCTGAAGATGTGCGGTGTCGAGATATTGCAGTGGGCCTACTTGAACGGCTGCGGGCTGCCCGAGATTGTTTGCTTCAAAGCCGCCGCCCGGGGACAGCTTGACCTGATCCTGTGGGCACTCGGCGAGAGTAATTGCTGTCGGCGCCAAGAGCGTTCGTCGCAGAGCGGCTGCGGGGGGAGGCTATCTGCTCGTTTTGAAGTGGGCACGCGCTGACGGCTGCCCCTGGGATGGCACAACGTGCGGGGCGGCCGCCGGTGCAGGGCGTGTCTCAACACGCCTGTAGTGGGCGCGTTCCGAACACTGCCCTTGAAATAGCAAGCCTTGTCCCAATGCCGTTGCTGGCGGATACCTCGGCATCCTGCAGCGGGTGTGAGCTCACGGCTGCCCCTGGGATAGTGCGATATGCTCGAGTGCAGCCAGCGGAGAGCGCTTGGGGCTGCTTCAGTGGGCACATTTAAATACACGTCTTTAGAATGACGCAACGCGCCCGCAGGCCGCCTCGGCACTCTGCAGAGGACTGGAACTAACGGCTCCTCCTGGGAGTATCGAACGTGCTCGAGCGCAGCTGCTGGAGGGCACCTCCTTAGGTGAGCGAGGGCAAACCGTGTCTCTTGGTTGTCGGACACGAGTTATAAGGCGGCCGCAGGGGGCACCTGGAGCTACTGCGGTGGGCGAGGGCCCTAGGATATTACTCGCACACATGTCGGCTGTCCTATGCGTTTTTGCGTACGGTCAGCTGGATACTTCAAAGTGGATGGTGTCAAATGGCTTCCCCCCCCCGTGACCGAACCACCAGCGGATGGGCAGCTCGAAAAGGGCAGAATTGAATAGTCGAATGGAAGCGATTTAGCGACGTCTGGAACGCTGAAATGCGCAGATAGGCTGCAATTGGATGATACATATGGGAGGGCCTTGATAGCCCACAACAAGCCGACGGTTTTGTTGTAATGAGATACCCAAGCACTGAGAATGTTAGGCCGACCGACAGTTTGTTTTTAGCGTCGTGTGCTAGCGGTGGTGGGGTAGACAGCGGAGTATCGATGGAGAGAACATTTCTCAAGCTTCTTCAGGAGTAAGCTAGCTTCCATGGATGGGGTGGTGGCAGCTTTTGTAGCTGTAGCTGCACCTTTGATAGAGGTAACACCAGAGGTAAAAATATCAAAAACGTTTTTTTTCTCGGTTTTCACGCAGTCACATGAAGAATTGTCATTATCTACATTTCATTTCTCCCAAACCCTGGCGTATGATATTCCAATGTTGATTAGATATCCATTTTAGCAATATCACATCGTAGCTGCGCGTAACAGGTCGGCCGCGCGTAGTAAGTGGGGGTGGTATGACCTCCCGTGAAATCCTGTAGGTCGTGGGTGGTATTGCCAGAGTTGGCACGACCATTTCATCAGCAGGCGGCCTATATTAACCGCGTGCACGGAAACCACAGTATGGCCCTCATGGCGGAGGGTGAGGGGGGAAGCACTTATTACCATGGCGGAGGGGGCGGGGGGGGGGATCGAAAACAATCACTTTGTGTACGAAATCGCCCAAGTACGCTGTACGAGTACAGCAGGTGAACCTACGTATGCCTGCCTCACCCGGAGTAGATATTGTGCAAAAGCCGCGGGTGATGTCTTTTGGGCGAAGAACGTGGAGAATCTTGGATTCAGTTTTCGTTCCGACCAGGCCTTGGTTTCACCGCACGCGGAAAAGGGTGTTCCACCCGGCCGTAAGCACGTTCCTCTTGCTAGCCTGAAACACCTGCACCTGGATAAATCGTTCAACCGGGTACTTGGTTTGTATGAATTCTCGTGGGATCGATGTGGCAGGCCTCGGGGCGTCATTTGACTTCATGTCGTCGGTGCGGTAGCACTCGAGGCTGACGGAGTTTGGTTTTACCGATGCAAGCAGTGACGATCGATTGACCAGCGGCAGCTTCAGCAGGAACATATCGGGGCCTTAAAGCAACTTGCCCTTGACGACGGTCGCATAGCCCCCTATCTTCAAGTTGTTTCAGACATTGGGCGTGCTTTTGATCCCACAATAGGGAGATCAGACGGGGATGCCCCGCTTGCTGCCGGCGGACTGGAGGCAGGAGCGTTCGACTGGGCAGGACACTCAACCGCAGCATCGCGAACATTCACCTGCTGGTCGGTCTGAAGCGCCTTATTATTATTTCGAGAAGATGCTTCAGCAT
This sequence comes from Nereocystis luetkeana, assembly GCA_031213475.1. Lineage (NCBI taxonomy): Eukaryota > Phaeophyceae > Laminariales > Laminariaceae > Nereocystis > Nereocystis luetkeana. The sequence continues at coordinate 10,391 of JARUPZ010001302.1, read as the reverse complement.
CGACGGAGCTTTCCGCTTGCTCAACCGGGGGCTGGCCGGTGTCACGTGGTCTCCCGGCTCGGAGAAACTGACGGTGGGAGACTGCTTCAGCAAACCCGTGGAAATCACAACCTTTCCTCAGATGCTACGCGAGCTCTCGTTTGGCGACGTCATCAGCTACCCCTTGCAAGGTGTGACCCTTCCCGACCTGCTGACGCGCTTGCCATTTGGTAGGAACTACCCGGTGTCTCACCTCCTGCAGATGGACTGGTCGCAGTGCTCTACGCAGCTTGTACCTGGGTGGTAAATAATATAGTTCCGGGCGCGCTTGGATCGGTGGGTCTCGAAGGCCCGCTTGCTTCCGACGACTTGAAGGGCTTACGAGGTACCGCTCTATGCGCCACTGTTGGGGTTGCGTCCGCGGGCCGTTCGGGTCTTATCAGTCCGGTTGACGGTTCCACAGCAACACGCCGTTTCACCTTCTTCTCCCGCAGCTGGGTGGCGGTGGCGCACTCCTTGGATTTTTTTCTGGACGGCACTCTCTGTGTGCACAAACTATGAGCGAGGTACGCCTCGGTTGATGGAAACACGCAAGAGCGTGAAGAATTGAAAGAGATTCACACGCACGCATGTTTCTAATTTGTCCATGTTTCTCGTATATGATACCACCAGGTATCACGTACGGTGCTGTGCATATATATATAATATATATATATACTAAGAATGTATATAATATACAAACTATGGTATACGAGTAACATTACCAACGCAGCATCACGTTTCGTTGCCGGTCGTGGTTCTTGGAGTCGGAATAGGAGGTGCGCGCTGGGTATGTGTGCAAAGGAGCCAGCAACGGTGATAAGTGCTCGCTGGCGAGCGGTCGTTTGACTGACTGCATGTTGTAGATAGCTGGCATCGTGTTTCGCACAAGGCGGTTCAGTTGCTATTGGAGTTGCTGTCTTTCACAGGTTTTCGCTATAGAGGAGCCGTTCCAGCTTCCTGGCAAACGACTCCCGAGGTCACAGGTTTGCCACCCAAATGAACCCTTTTAGGACTGCAGTCCCGTTTTGGGGACAAATCACTTAGAAGTTGACTGGGTTGTCCCCAAAACGGGACTGCGGTCCTAAGCGGGTTAAGGGTTGCGTTGCACAAGAAGAACGAAACCTTGCGATAGTCCTGGATATTATACGCCCGAAATCCTTCCCTCTCTTACTTCTTCCCCTTTCGACTTCGATTTCGTCTTCAACGTCGTATTGTTAAACCCTGTCGTGTCTCTCGGACTTCGATGTGATGTATCGTATAGATATGTAGACATTAGACAGCAGTGTATCGTATCATTTATGTATGATGTTTGATACCAGGTACGTACGTATTATGCTGTGATCTCACTTTGTAGTTTTTGTCTGAGGTACAGCACGATTCGTTGTGGATACTACACTACGCAGGATGTGTATTTCCCCGCAGTTGTTTTTTTCCCTCCTAGGGGTAAAACGCGGTGTTTTTTTAAAGATTGATCCTGATTGCTGGCGCACGTGTTCTACGTGCCCATTGCCAAGCCGTGGACTAAGATTCTACCAGGTTGTTGTGTTTTGTTTTTTTCCGGAGAGTCTGGATATCTGAAGATCTAAACACCCCCGAACAAGTGACAAATCTCTCGCGAAAAGAATAAATACCCAGATACGAAGTAGATATACATTGTGCAGATGTATACTCGTATCAGATACATCCGGCAACGGGCTGGAAAGGGTTGATGGATCGCGTGTGTGCCAATCTCAGTGTCGTTCTCCAAATAACGGCAAGGGCATTCGATGCCTACGAAATTTAGGGCGTGATGCTTGAACCAGGTACGTAGTATATCGGGAAGAGGTAGAGAGAAAAGAAGGACGAATGTGTTAAATGAGATGAATGAAAAAACACCCACATATGAGTTATGTATTGGTACGTATTGCCTGGCCACGAGATCGTATGATCATCAAGTTCCTTCACAAAAAGAAGGATCGAACTGACTGCAACAACTACAGAGGGATTTCGCTTATTGCCCACGCAGGCAAAGGGTTGTTGAAAATCGTCGCGTCCCGCCTCAGCAACTACTGCGAGACCGAGGAATTCCTCCCTGAGGAACAGCGCGGCTTCTGCCCCGCATGATCAACGATTGATATGTTGTTCGTCGTGCGCCGGTTGCAAGAGCTCGGACGACAGAGGAAAATCCCCTTATACGTGTGCTTCATCGATCTACAGAAAGCGTACGACTCTGTCGACCGAGAGCTGTTATGGGAGGCACTCACACGCTTTGGCGTACCAACCAAGATGCGGAGAATTATCCGTAATTTCCACGATGGCATGCGGGCTCGCGTGCGTACTGATGACGGCGAGCACTCGGAATGGTTTGATGTCACGCAGGGGCTGCGGCAAGGCTGTGTACTATCATCGTTACTGTTCAACGTGTTCTTCGCTGTGCTGCGTTACACGTCGTACTAGTACGCTTCAGCCAAGACGAAGCCATCGTAAGGGACTTGGTCCAACTCAGTGAAGCTGGAGTAGTTCGAACAGGGAAACAGGAACCATTGGCGCGCGTGCGAAGGTCTGTATGGGGCATGTTGTACGCCGATGATGCAGGAATTGTCTCGAAGTCGGCTGAAGGGCTCGCGAAAATGATGACAGTCATCGTGACTGTCTTCGAAGCAGCAGGCCTCACGGTGTCGGAAACGAAGACAGAGACAATGGTCCTACAGACACCAGACCAGACAACCCTCGCACCACCGCTCGTCATCGAAGCGGCAGACCAGAGGTATCAGCAGACGACCCAGTTCTTATACCTAGGCGGCGTTATCCACGAAAACGCTGCCCTCTCGCTCGAAATCGACCGACGGATCCGCCTTATGCGAGCATGCCTCAAACGGTTCGGCCCGGAGTTGTATGATAGGACGATCGCCCCCCTTAGCCTTAAATTCCGAATGCTGAAGGCCGAGGTGATTGAGACCCTGCTGTACGGGTGTGTGACGTGGACCCTCAGAGCGGAACACTTTGCCAAGCTTCGGACGGCTCACCACCAAGTAGTCCTGTTACGAGTCATTGGCTTCCAGTGCCGACTTCGTACTGACCATGCCACCCTCTCGTACGCGAAGCCCCTCAAGATGACCCCTTGCGAGAGCATCGAAACGACCATTTGTAAACGGCGGCTCTTCTTTGCGGGGGGCGTGGCACGGCAAAGCACGGAGCGATTACCCAGTCGGGTAATGTTCGGGACGATAGCTGGTGGGGAGAACCCGAGACCAGGCGGACAGTGTAAGACTTGGCATAGATGCATAGTCGAAGACCCTAGGGAGTTCTGAGCCACCGAAGGGTCAACGGAAGTTGCCCCCTTGGTGTTTGGAGTTGAGGCCGCGTTGTGGTCCACTGCAGCCAAAAAGGCGGGGAAGTGGTACCGGGGGATCCTTGAAGCAGCCGAACGGTTCATGGTGAGGTGGCACGAGGCTGAGGCTGGGATGAGTAGGCAGCGCCGCGCATCCGCCGTGGATGGTGTCCAAGGGAATGGGGGTGGAGAGGGCAACAGGAGAAGTGGCAGAAAGCCCGACCAAGGGAATGCGGAGAGGGGGGGGAACAGGAGGGGTAGAAGGGAAACTGCGGTAGACGAAAGTAGGAAGGAGATGGCAGACAGGGTAGCAAGGCACCAGGCCGACTAGGAAGTAGAACATGACCATACTACTAGTGCCACCAACTGGTGCAGCTGGTTCGAACGTGGTCTTCCCTTGTCTTCTCTTCTTCTTTTGTTTTTTTTCTTTCTTGCGCTGACTCTCCGTGATTTTCATTTTTTTTTTTTTCTCCTTTTCTGATTGATAAGCCGTACTGAAGGAGCCGTGTGGCGTGGTTGGATATCGAACCTGCTCTGCTCGTTTCGTATTGTCTGACGCCAAGGGGCTGGGCATAGTTGACGAACGCAGGGCGGAGACGGCAGTCTGGGTAGCAAGGTACCAGGCGGATTAGCAGGGGGAACCTGGCTATACTACTCGTACCACAAACTGTTGCCGCCACCTGGAGGGTGATTCGGGCTTTGGTCTGCCTGTTATTTTCCCTTTGTTATTTTCCCTTTGTTATTTTTTTATTATTATTACTATTATTATTATTATTATTATTATTATTATTATTATTACTATTATTATTATTATTATTATTATTATTATTATTATTATTATTATTATTATTATTATTATTATTATTATTATTATTATTATTATTATTATTATTATTATTATTATTATTATTATTATTATTATTATTATTATTATTATTATTATTATTATTATTATTATTATTATTATTATTATTATTATTATTATTATTATTATTATTATTATTATTATTATTATTATTATTATTATTATTATTATTATTATTATTATTATTATTATTATTATTATTATTATTATTATTATTATTATTATTATTATTATTATTATTATTATTATTATTTTTTCTTATTTATTTATTTTTTTCTTCCTTGGTTTTTTTTCTCACTCTGTTTACAAGCAGTGGTGTTTCCTTTTCAAGTGTTGGCCACTTCGCCTGCGGGGGGGGGGGGACGACAGATTGTTTCTCCTAGTTTTTGCTTTCATATATATATTTTTTTCTTTTTTCCTTCGGATTTGTCTACTTTGTTTTTGTTTTCTCTTTGATTGTTTCTTTTCGTTTCTCTATTTCATAGTTTGTGTATGTCGTGCCTGTCGTATCTAGTATGATGACATGGAATTGCATTGCCCACTGCAGTGCTTACTGCAGTCTGACATTATATATAGGCTCGTTTCGTACAACCCTAAATATAAGGCCGACACGCAATAGAGGCCAATGTGTTACAGTTATCGTAAAATTAACAATCGTTTATATTCGTATTACCATGCAGATAAACAAAGGACGTGAAAAATACATTGGTTTACCCGGGGATGTTTAGTTATCATCCCCCCCAGGATTCTCGGGATTTCGCGCAATTTTTCCAGGAAGGATTTTATGCGGTCTTTGTTGAGCTGGTACGGACCGAAAAAATAAGTTTTTTTTCATTGGTTTCTAATATTGTATTTTTGGTACTTTCAGCTATACCAAGAACTGCAATTTGATACCAGTCTGACATTATATATAGGCTCGTTTCGTACTGTAGCATGAGGTTAGAAAGAAGGTCTACAGACAGGAAGCCGGGGGTTTGATTCCCGGGGAGATTGGAAACCTGCTTTTTACACCAACTTTTTTTTTTTTCATTTTTTTTTTTTTTTGCGCCGTGAGCCTACTCACCACAAGTAGTACTCGGAGTAACTTTTATGATTCTACCGGTTGGAGACCTTCCTATATCATAACCATATCAAATTGCAGTTCTTGGTATAGCTGAAAGTACCAAAAATACAATACCAGGTATTAGGTACCTGGTACGTGGCAACGTAGTATCTCTGTGGCGTAGTTTTGTGACCACAGAACTTGTATCTGCTATTAGGATTGAAGAATCGGCACGGACACTGGTTGTGCTGGATGTCGACGGGTAGAAGGAACGGTTGGATGTGAAGAACACGCACCCACACACATGATACGTACCTGGCAGCTGGGGAGTCGAGCTGCTGTTCCATATGGCAGATCTGGAGCTCGGAACATCAGTTATGCCTTCTGTTTCGAAACCCTCGGCATTTTACACAGACATACATTGGGCGGTCCGCAGTCCGCATGCCGCAATTCCTCACAGGGCCTGTAGCGCACGGCCAGTGGCTCGATTGTTTTTAGGGTGTCGCGTTGTGGGCGCAAGAACAACTGCAGCATGGCCAGCACTGACGCTATTGCCTCAAGGGCCGAAGATGGGCTGGCCTTGGTCATCGCAGAACGGCACCTACATTTCTCCGAGGTGGGTACCATCTTTGCCCCCGAAGCCGTGATCCGAGTTTGAATCCGTTGGTGTTGGACGAGGTGCTGCGCGTGTTGGGCATCGCTTGGCTAACAGCCCCATCTCGTTGGCCTCTCGTGAAATGTAGGACGACAGTCGTTTGCGTATACAGCAGTAGTTGCAAGGATTGGTGTGTCTGTTGGCGTGGCTTATTCACTACCTGGTACCTGGTACGACGTGCTCTTGTATGTTGGTTTTCTTATCGTGCAAATTTTCTTTCCTCGTCCTGTTTTTTTCTCTCGCTCGAATTGGAACTCGGATCCGAGCTCACACATAACTAATAAAAAAATACGGTGTAGTAGCGGGCTAGTTTCCTCCCTCCTACCTGGTAACTGCGAACGGCACGCTCTTTACAATTTTGTATCGAGAAAGGTGCAGCACCTCATTTCCTCTTCGACCCACGTCGATATATATGATTAGTATGCTGGATTGTTTTAGGTCATATCTTTACAAGGTTTACACTTCGTAGAGCTGTCTAGACGCCTGTCCTGCTTCCTGTGGCAATTGCCACGAACAGGCTGGCCCACCCCGCCCTCCTGTTGGCCTCGGGCCGTCCTACACTCGTCACCAATCCAGACAACCGCCCAAGGGGTCGGGGAAACCCTTGTCGGATACGAAGACGGGGTCATTAATGGGACTGGGATGCAATGCGAGGCTGCTGCCTCAACCCGGTCCCCGCCTCGTTCGGTTTGGAGCTCGCGCGTCGGTCTGACAGTGTGTGCTTTTCTGCTGAAACGCTCTAGATTTTGGGCGCCAGTCAGGTCAATCGAGTTGTCAATACCTTCGAGAAGGCAGGGGTTTTCCGGTTGTAATCGGGCGGTATTGCTGCGTTTATTTGATCCTTGAGTACTGCCACCGCTGTTGTCGGCAGCAGGTCATGCGGTCGAACCCGTGACAAGGATAGGGCTGTATTTCCCGTCTTGAATATTTGCCCCTAAGGATGGCACTTAGCTGTACGTATGTATGTAATATGTACCTGGTATGCATATAAAATAGACGAGGAGGAAAAACAAATCGCCCCGCCCAGCATGATGAGCTGAGCCAGCCAAAATACCCACGACTCTTTCTCTGATCTCTGCTTGCTGTGATTATTTCCGCCGATCGTGTATTTAAATTTTGCTGTTTCATACATACATGTGTACGGGTGTAACGCCCCCCCTGCGGTGTTTTAATTTGATATATCGATGAACGCACTATCTACAAGTTACGTGATGACGTCCGCGTGTGTGTTTCGCCTTACGACGGAGTACTCCGTGTATGCCCAGGCCGCCCCCCTAAACCATGTACGTATGTATCGAGAACTAGACGAATAATATGATTATTATATTATTTCTCTTGCCATCCAACAATGTGTAACATGATCTTCAACATGGATCACTCATAACTTTCCCGAAAAAAGAAAACCTCGGAAACAATATACAGTATGATGACGTGATATTGAGCTATAAACCCCCCCTGTGCCGCATGGCAATGCGGTTCATGTATGTCTGTGTCGTGCTTTTAGTGACCGCAGAGCTTGTCTTCTCTCTATTATTCATAACACTCGTAGGATGAAGAATCGGCAACGACACTTACTTACCTGGTGTGCTGAATGTCGAAGGGCTGAAAGAGTGGTTCAAGGTGAATTAATGTCCCTGCCATGCGAGGCTCGTGTTTCTCGATGACGACAGCTTTAATGAACCCGCGGTGTTTTCGAGTAGGTGCCCAATCACATGAGGGCATATTTTGTTCTTGAACAGTATGCGTATAGAAAACGCTCTCTGTTGAATTAGGGCAGGCATTTTTTTTTTCTATAGGAAAACAATATCGGGAACTACTCGTAGGAAAACGGCCAAATTCGAATTGAAGCATCATGGGACGTGAAACCCATCAACGCGGGGCTTTTGTGATACTACAGTAGCGATAGAAACACGACGTTTTTTGTATAGTGATGAACCGAATTATCCGACATTTTCAACGTTACTACTCCGTCAATATTTAGAGCTCAACCCCCCCCCCGTCTTGTTTCTATTGCTTATACCAAAAGCGCTCTGTCAGTTCGAATTTGACCACTTTTCCTATAATAGGAATTTTGCGCTTTTATTCCCATCGGAAAAACAATATTTCTGGCCCCAATTCAACAGACAATAATATCCTGCTCACATACTATTCAATCAATTCAAGAATAAAATATGTCGCATGTGACTGGGAACCTACTCGAAAACACCGCGGGTCCCTTAGAGTTGTCGTCATCGAGAAACACGATTTTCATCCGACCACAAAAACATGCGAGGTTCGCATGACGGACTGTGTGTGGGTGTATGTGTCTGTGTTCTTGACATTAAACCGTTCTTTCTACCCGTCGACATCCAGCACAACCAGTGTCCGTGCCGATTCTTCAATCCTAGAAGAGATACAAGTTCTGCGGTCACAAAGCTGCGCCACAGAGATACTACGTAGCCAAGTATGCAGTAAGCACTGCAGTGGGCGATGCAATACCACATGTCATCATACTAGATACGGCTGGCACGACCTACACAATCTATGAAATAGGGAAACGAAAAGAAACTATCAAAGAGAAAACAGAAACAAAGTAGACAAATCGAAAGAGAAAAAGAAAAAGAGAATGATTCACATTGAACCGCTCTTTCTGCTCTTCGAAAATTCAGCTTTTAGGACTGCAGTCTCATTTTGGGGACAAGTAGGGACAAACTACTAGGAATTTGATTGGTGTGTCCCCAAAACGGGGTTGCAGGTCTAAAAGGGTTGAGTGTCGTTGCCGAGTTGCCGATTCTTCATCCTACGAGTATTATTAATAACAGAGAGGGACAAGGTCTGCGGTCACTAAAAGCACGACACAGCAGCAGCAGCAGCAGTGTCTAGACATACCGCGTTGCCATGCGGCACAAGCAATGCAAGGGGATTACACAACAGCCAATAGAGCGAAACGAAGCTATCATGGATACGTACTGCCGCTATGTACGGCTATCGTACGGCCACTGAACGCGAACTTTACAACCGCAGTCCCGTTTTGGGGACAAACTACTTGAAATTTGAGGGGTTTGTGCCGAAAACGGGACTGCGGTTCTAAAAGGGTTAATAAGGATATGTATACGTACATCTGATATCAGCGCACTGCAAAAAAACTTGTACGAATACGTAGTAACTACTGCCAGTATATATAAGGTTTGTGAAAGGAGATGATTTCCTGTGCGAACATCAATTTATTTTCGAATAACAGGATTTGCTGTTAGCAGGATGATCGAAGTAGAGACTTACCCCGGTTGGTCGAAACACGGGTACTCGGCGAGTACAACCCGGTCGGGCAAATCCCGCGACGGGTTCGGGTTTTAACTTGAAGCCCGCGGGTCTTGGGGGTGACCAAAACCCGAACACTCGGCTTCGAGTGCCAGGGTACCCGTATGTTTTACATGCCCCCCGTTTAGTATGCCTCACAATATCTCTAGGAACCTTTCGAATCGGCAGGAAACGGGAAAACGGGGTCCCTCCCTCTGCCCTTCAGAGAGAGCTGAATATTCCTGCACTTATTTGGTAGACTCGCTATATGTGCAGGGGGACCGGTCGGCACAAACGTTTGCGCATACCTTAGTAGTCGAGGCTGGCCTTTAGGCCGCCTGGAGTTTCTTTGGGAAAACGCCACCAGACTGTCTCTGGCTACCCTCCCAAAAGGGTTGGGCTTCTCGTTACGTTTGGGGTTGGTATTGGGTCTGGGGTTAAGGTTAGGTCTGGAATCGGGCTGGTCTGGGCCGACGCGCAAAAGTTTGAAAAATTACCAAAAATAAAGTTCTGCACAATGTTTTTTGCCGACCTGCACACAGCGAAAGTCCCTCTTACTTGTACGATTTTCCCAGAGATCACTGCTTGTTTCTGATACGCTTGCCTGTCATGTTGACATCTTCGATGTTCCCTCCTTTGGGTATACTACCGATGTACTCCAACCATGACACCTGCCCGGCCCGGACCTCAATGCCTCACCCGAAAACTGACCTCAGCAAAAATCAAATTGCATCGCGGCGGACAATCCCATGGGCCGAGTCTACAAAACGTTTTTTTCCGAAATCAAGATAGACATTCCGACGATTTGGGGTCTAGGAACCCCGTCTTTCAGAAACAAAATAGCGGAAATGTGCTACCTCTATCGTAGAACGGTGCTCTGCGATTATTGTTCGATAGTAACAGTTCTCTTTTCAACATGACGTCGTAGTTATACGCACTTTCATCCGCTTGTGGCACCCCCTAACCACCGAAAACGGAAACAGGTTGTCCGAGTACCCGGGTTTACCCGAGTACCCGGGTTTACCCGAGTACCCGGGTTTACCCGAGATACTCGTTGAACCCGCTGGGTTTCGTCTGAAAACCCGGGATACCCACGACGGGTTCGGGTTTCAGTTTCAGAAAGATCCGAGTACCCGTTTGAGACGGACGGGTACTCGTCGGCGTACACCTTCATTACGGGGGACCATAGTAAATACCTGGTACCAGGTAGTAAATACCTGGT
>JARUPZ010001301.1:0-22089 GCA_031213475.1 Nereocystis luetkeana | reverse complement strand
CGTTCGCCAATGGGACGGAAAAAGTTTTTTGTTTTTTTTGTTTTGCTCCCTAAAAGGACACGAGACACTTTTTCGCTTTTCGCTTTAAGAATGGACCAATCCGAATGCGCCCCCTACTCGCTCCGAACACTGTGCGGGAGGTTTTTGGTGCGCGCGCGGCTCGCTGCTCCCTCGCTCCGTTAGTTTCACGCGGCGAACTTTCGGCGAACTTTCTCGTGACAAATGTTCTTCCCCCCCCCCCCCCCCCCCCCGTACAACTGGCAGAACATTGACATGACGGGGTGCTTCTACGTGAGGGACGACTCAATCGCGGTGTTGCTGAGGCGGTGTCCGATGGTGGAGCGTTTTTCGATCAGGAACTGCCGCAAGCTGACCGACGCAACCCTCGAGCACATCGCGAGGCACGGCAAGAAGATAGTCGCCCTGGACATCGGCGGCTGCTTCAATATAACGGCGAAGGGGGTAGACTCGTTCTGCAAGGTGCACGTCAATTCGTCCAAGTGAGAGCTCTGCTGTGCCCCGCGAGCTGCCGCGCCGGGGCGGCGTACTGCTGTAGCTGCCGAGTGAGACGGATCGTGGGGGGTTTTCTCGGAGGGACTTGAGCTGCTGCTGCTGCTGTTGCCGTGACGGAGAGGGAGTTACCGTAAACAACTTCAACGTGACACATCTTCTTTGATTTCCAAAACGAGCCAGGGAGTTTAACCCCTTTAGAACCGCAGTCCCGTTTTGGGGACAAACTACTTGAAGTTTGAGTGGTTTGCCCCCAAAACGGGACTGCGGTTCTACAAGGGTTAATTAACCACCTCTCTCGCAAGCCTGTGCCACCAGCCTGCCAAGGGTGTATGTAACACACTGTGCACCCAAACAGAGACGAACGCAAGGGTTTACTAGAATCGTGTGGGCGGGGTGGTGTATGGGGGCAGGGGGTGTCAGGCTTTTGGTCGGCGGGTCGCGCACGGAACGGGAAAAACGTTTAACCGAATCAGTCACCTTGACGTATACCTGGTATATGTTTTTTTTTTCACTCCTGTATGCATTGCTTAGACCGGGGAATTGCTGTAGACAGGTCTTGGTAGTTTGGCCGTTCTCTCAGCGGACTAGGGCGTGGCAAGTCTGTCGGCATCCGCTGACCGTGCCTGAACGCCGTGCTCATGTAGCATAGTCGTTATGTGCGCGTCGAACGCTCTAGGTGTGACCCGTGTTAAACTGATTGTCCCGTCGGTGCGTATGTTGCAATACCTCGTTTCCGCTCGTGCTTTCGTGTCCCGTTTTGTTTTCGACGTGTGCGCCACGCACGTCGAAAACAAGTTTCAAGGAGATGGACATATCAGGAATATCTGTGACGACGCAAACCTTGGAAATACTGTGCAAGCACTGCCGAAGGCTGGAAGTCTTGCGAATGGGTGAGCACGCGACCCGGACCCCCAATGGACTTCGCGAAAACGCTGAATCTGCGATTTTGGTGGGGGACCTGGACCTGCCAGAAAAAAGAAAGATATATATATATACCAGTAGCCGGGACGAGGAAACAGATGCGCGGATGTGCCCGTGTGGCAAAGCAATAGAGAGTAGAACTCACAGTCAGAGTAGGAGATTGTGAAACGTACAACGAGGAACGGGATGTGTTAGAAAAGACGAGGCAAATAGAAGCTTGTGGCATGGAGGCGTGTGGTGCACTAGATATTAACGAGAGAACGATCGCTATCCTAGGAGATAGATGGTGGCCACAGGCGGCGAAACCGGAAGGGGATAAGATTCGCAAAAAGTTTTCTTCAAGTAATATATGAAAAAAACGTATTGAGGGCCCCAGCTGTTGGGGGTGTCTCTACTAGAAGTAGGAACGGTGCTCTGCCTCGGAATGTGTGGTCAATGGTCAAATGGCAAAGGCAACAAATGAGTACCCCCCTCACCCCCCCCCCCTCCCTTTCCCCCACCCCCGCCCCCGGCGTTCCGCCTCCCTGATTCGCTCGCACACCCGACTGTTACGTTCCTCCATGTGAACTGCTGACGCGGTTTTGTGAAGGCTTCATCGAGTACATGGAGGACACGCTGATGCAGACCTTGCGCCCCCTCATTGGCAACCTTCGGTCACTCCACGTGCACTGGAACACGTGCGTCACTGATAGCTTCCTCGTGTGGCTCGCCAAGTCGTTGCCTCGGCTGGAGGTGAGAGGCAGGGTCCTTTTTTTTGTTGCTGTGGATTTCGCGTTTTGGCTTAATGTGGGCTTGTTATCTCTTGTACTTCTGCAAACCTTACCCTGTACTATTTCCAAAGGGATTTGTCCTTAAGGTCGGGGGCGCAATTTCTAAAAAGGATTTAAGGGTTTCCGCAGTAGCTCGGGTTGGAGTCGGCATGGGAGGATCCGGAAGGCGTTTTTGTTGTCGACAAATGCCCTGGTTGGTCGATTGGTTGCTCAAGCAGCACTGCTTCGGATCTTCTGGTTACGGCTCAGCACGGGAAAAAGTAACGGCGGGTACAAAGCCAATTCGGGCGTTCAGGCATGCCGGTTGGTGTTTTTCGTTTCGTTTTGTCGCTCACGAAGCGAAGGCGAAATGAGCGCAAACCGAAGCGAGGGTGCTGTGCGCTAAAGGCCCGCCCCTGCCGAAACCACGGTCCGTACTTCCAGGCAGGGATGGCGCGAGACCTTTTTGAAGCCCATCGTCGGGGGTTGCTTTCCACGTATTCGAGAAAATGGTTTGCACGCTGTGTACGAGACGAATATCATGAACCCTACCAGGTGTAACCCGAAACCTGAGCCAATCAGAGCAACCCTAATCCTGGCCCTAAGCCAATCATATTGAATCTCGGACTTGTGGTTAGCTCCACCACGTTTATCGTCAGCGATGGAGGCGTTTTAGTTCCAACCCAGGAGAAGTTCAAGGACCGTGGTACTATTAATAGCAGTATAGCACGCAAGGTAACACCCCCCCCCCGGAGGGGTTTCCATGGTGATTTGTCTCGACAATGGGGGAAGGGCAAAGCCTCGAGCGATGCAATGCGTCTATGGAAAGGTGTCGCCGAGGGTTTTTCCAAAAGCCACGGTTTTCGTTTTTTTTCTCCCCCCTTGGAGTGGAGAAAGTCGGCTACGGGAATTCTACCCGGGGGGTGTGTTATTTTATCACCCGTGTGATAGTGTGTTGTAATTACCACCATGTCCCGAGAATGTTAGGGCCGTTTTGATTAAATATCAATATGCATTCATCCCAGGGGTGTGCTATCTTGTCACCCGTGTGATATTGTGTTATAGTACCACCATGTCCCGATAATGTTAGGAACGTTTGGTTGAAATACCAATAAGCATTCATCCCAGGGGGTGTGATGTCTTATCACCCGTGTGACTTATGCCCCGAGAATATTAGGAACGTTTTGATTTAATATCAATATGCAATCGGTACTCATAGCTTGGGACGGGGTGGTATACATTAGGTGGTTGGTGCATTGCAAGGGTGTGTCCGGTAGGGTAACTCTGTATGTACTCTGGGGTACCCGAATGCAAAACTGGTCACGCCAAACCTCTAGGTGATCTGCTTATGTTGTACAACGACCACGATAAGGTGGATGTCGCGGTCTAGGACTGTCTGCAGGGTTCCCTTTCTCTTCTTTCCCCCGGTCAATTTGGTGAAAGCAACGCCTTCTGCGAAACCCCATCGTTATTCCTCATGTGCTCCCCCCCTCCTCCCCCACCCTGCCGCCGCCGCCGCTGCCAGGACCTGAACTTGTGTGGGTGCTCGCACGTATCAGTCGACGGCGTGTCGGACATGCTCTACGATCGACAAGAAGCCCTGGAGAATGACCCTTCTGGCAAGGTGAGAGGCAGCGAACGAAGACCCCCCCCCCTCCCACACAACCTGAGGCGTGTGTGCCCGGCAAGGTCCACAGCTGAAGAAAGAGTCGTCGTGGTGCGCTCGTCGCATGCCCTTTATCGAGACATGCCGGATGTGTGCTCTGGCAATTTGGCGACGAGTTGCAGCAAAGGCACTATTCGTCCACCATGCCCCCCCCCCACCCCCCATCCCTGCCTGTTTTTGGGGATGTTTGGGTGTTTTCTTGAATTTTCCAAAGTTTTTTTTGCAGAGCATGCCGTCGCCTGAAGGTGTCGGAACGCGTTTACGTGCGCGCTGTTTTGTTTGCTGCGGTAGCGAGCAAACAAAGAGGCGTTTCGCAAAGGCGATTGGGATTTTTTTCCTGCACGGTAGGGGTATAGATTTCGCAACAGTAGTTGAGAATCTCCTGTTTTGGCTACTAAGGCTCGCGGCTTATTGTGATGTCAACGTTGGGCATAGGCTGTGAAAGGACACGACATTAGGGTTTAAAGTGGTGTCCCTTGCTGAGCACAAAGTGTTTGTAGCTGTAATTTCTTGAAAAGCTATGAAACAAATCAAGCCTGAAATTATTATCTCCCAAATTATTAGCACCTGCGGCGTGCTGCATGTAAACCATATTCGTGCATTTTCGTGAAAAGCTTGTCGCCGTGCTGCACTGCTTTGAAGGCAATACGGTTGCGGCACGATAATAGGATGAGTTATCATCCCACGGTGTACCGTTTTTTGGCTCAATGTTTTTGCGATCGGTCGACCTGCTCAAGTGAGCAACTACCGGCTAGTGTGATACACTTGATATTAATAGGTAATTTGGTCCAACAACTACCTGGTAGCGCATAGAAACGTTGCTCGGGTTGCGCGCGAACCAAAGTTCGTCGAAGTCACGTTTCGCGTGAGATATTAATGCTCCTCCTGTGAGAACCCAAACAAATAAGCCACCACCCTTACAAGGGCATTGCTCATTAGCCACCCCCCCTTTGAGGCAACCACCCTTCTCTACCGTGGCATCGCTCTGAAGGCAGCATGGGACGGACCCTACTCCACTGTACTTCGTATTACTTGATTACAGTATGGGCCCGGCAACCAGAACCACCTACGTAACCTGAGCAAGCCCTCAGTACCTTGTGGTGGTACCATTCTTGGACAACCTTGAGCACTTGAGCATAGGCTCGTAATACATATACCAGTAGGGTTTTTAGTGCAACGCTCGCCGCTAGCACGATTTCTCAATCCTATTTTGTTGGCGTCCCCCGAGAGGTGAAGCTCATGTTCGCGGGCCTATAATACCGCACTGCTGCGCAGGTTGTCTCTGGTTAGGCTGAGCACACTCACACGTAGCACTCGACATTATAGCTCAGGTGCTCCCAGTACGCTTCATACTCCGAGTGTACTCGGAGTATCGAGTACGTTTCGTAGTCCGAGCACTGAGAGTATGACAGTAATAGGGGTCTAAATACTGAGAGTACTGGAAGTATCAGCAGCACTGAAGGTCCAAACACTGCTATTACGGGAGACCATAGTAAATAGGACCTAAGGTAACACAAAAACCCATAGGTTTCCTCATGTTTACTAACAATGTGTGGTCTAATTTACTATGGTCCCCCGTTATAGTTCTGGGTGTATAAGCAGTGCATGACCCCGAGTACAAGCAGTACCCGCACTATTAATACAAACATCCTAAATACTTCAAGATTAAGAGGACTGAATCCGTAGATACTGCCAGTACTCCCAAGCAGTCCAGTTGCCCTCCCCGAAAGCGATTTGCCCCGACTCCTACTCGTGGAACCATCCGTGAATGTTTTCTGCAATAAAAGGGGGATGGAATTATCGAAACAGTGCACAGAAGCTCGAAGTATACTTCATGCTCGGAGTATAGTTTGCATATATATTGAAGGTATTTTGGTACTCCGAGTACTCGCAATACCAACGGGCGAAAATGCTGCCAGTACTTGGCGGCACCGGAATTACAGAACCCTGAAAATACTTGGAAGTACAGCAGTATTCTACAGTTGTGAACCCCAAAATACTGCGTGTGCGGCAGTATCCGAAGTGTACGAGTAGAACCTCGAAATACTGCGAGTACTCACAGTATCCCGCAGTACATGAAGCCAAATACTCCGAGCACACGGAGTACCCAAAATATTTTGTTTCGGGGAAAAAAAAAATATATATATATATATATATGTATATTTACTCCCAGGTGCTCGGAGCATCTGTGCATTACAGCTCCACGTAACGAGTAGAGGGATACGGGGATATATATGTGTGCCATAACACTGCTCCGTCCGCCTTCTCCCTCTCGTTTTTGGCGCTCCTTCCGTCGTGCGTCACAGCTAAGCGCGATACGCAAGGTTAATGTCAGGTACGCTTCGATTTCGAAGCAGGACGTCGAAGCTCTGGGGGCGACATTCAAGGAGACGAAGTTCGGATAGGAGCGCGAGAGGGCGGACGGTTGACCCTTGGGCCGATGCGAAAAAGAGGGCGCGCTAAGTCATACGGTCGCCCGGTGGGAGCTCGGGAGCGTTTTCTCCCCAAGGGCTGTGGATTTCTTGGCGGGCACTTCTGATAGAGATGTGCTCGAATATCAGGTTGTCGATTTCTCGGGCTGGCACGTTTTATTATAAATGTGCTCGTTTTTTTGTGTGGCTTTTTTAAAGCGCTACGGGGTGTGCGCTTGGGCGGGCAGTGTATGCCGCAACTGCCGAGCTGCCGTACGATTGGCCTTCGGCTATCTCTGCTCGCCGCTTGGGGAAAGCCCTTTCGGGCAGAAAGTTGGAGTGGGGGGGTATATTGTACGTAGTGTGACGTTTAGTTTTTTAACACGCCCGTATTAAAAAGTTTGTTGTTGTGAGGGGCGGTGCCCGCGCACGTGCGAGGAGTGTGTTCAAGTCGACGGACGAACGGGACCGGTTTGTCAAACGAGGCGGAGACAAGCGACGACCAACGACTATTACACTACTGGTTGTTGTACAAATGCCCTCGAAACGATTTAAATGAAAGCGTGTGGCGAACGAAACATGGCACCCCACAAGATAGTTAGGGTGAAAGGTTCGTGGAACCCTCAACAACTGCTGCTTTATTGTCGCATGGGCCGGGGCACACGAAAAAAACTTTCCCGACACCCCACTATCCATTTGCGAGACCTAAACAGGGGGCGAGGGATACAACGAAAAATCAGGGTTGTTCGCGGCTCATGACCCGACCCGCGGTTCGGGTAAGGAAGTGTTCAGAGTCTCACGGGTCGGGTCGGGTCAAAAGGCGATGAAAAGCTCGCGGGTCGAGTCATGCGGGTCGGGTCAGGGCATGACCCGCGAGAAACGGGTCATCCGTCGGTCGGGCCAACACGACCCGCGAGTAGTTTTCTGCTGACTCGCGGGTCGGACCCGCGCATCCGACCCCCGGGTTTGGAAAAATTCCGGCTTTCAGCCCAAACACTACTCTCGTACCTACGCTGAAAATCACCTCCTTCGGTATCATATTCAAGCGTGAAAACACCGCCAAATGTACAAACGCATGTCCGCATCCATCCATACCCACTACAGCCAGGCCGCATATCACTGCGTGGGGTACAAAAATGAAGATCAAACTTGTTTTAGGCGTCAACCCATGGGCCGGATTCCCGGGTCGAGATGAATGGGATCGCGGGTCGAGGTGACCCGACCCGCGACAGACCCGCATCTCCCGGGTCGGTCGGAAGCTGGCGAGTCGGGTCGGGTGAGGAGGTGTTCAAAACTTCACGGGCCAAAAGATTTCCGAATGTAGCGGGTCGGGTCGGGTCAGGAGGTTTTCAAATCTCACGGGTCGGGTCGGGTCGGGTCAGGAGGCTTCCAAACATTCGCGAGTCGGGTCATGTCAGCTGACCCAACACGACCTGACCTGTAAGGTTTTATCTGACCCACGACTATCCCCGACTAAAACCAAGTAAAATACGAATATGTGACAAAAAAAACGCTTTTCGCAAGTTCGTCCAGAAATCCCAACGCACTGGTCTGTTTTTTTTTGCTGTTCGCCTTGGAAAGCAGTGCACGTTGTTTTCGCTTTTGGTCGAGCACCATGCACGAGCTGCTCTGATGTGTCGAGACTCGACACTATCGAGAGTTTTCGTTGGACGATAGCAAGGGCAACGATGCATTATGATACATGATATTTTGGCAAGATCGTCCGCCGGACGATGACAATGTGTTGGCGCGGAAGAGGCAGGCTTCATCCAATTAAAACAACAGCAGACGCCCTGCGAGTACGGGGGGTACATCCCAGTCATCACACCACACTTCACAAGTCATGACTCTCATCACTTTCCCCCTCGTCAACCAAGTAGCTTCCGCCTCCGTCTGGTAATGAATCCACACCAAGCACCGACTCCATGAACACAATCTCCACATCGCGCCCGCTCTGCTCTAGCTCCCCGTCTATTACGTGTACGGTCTCGCCACTAGAACTGCTAAAAACTGTCGAACGGCAAGAAGATGCGGGTGATACACTGCGGTCACCAACTTCTTCCCAGTCACCGTCCGCTTCCTTACCCTCGCACGACGCGTGCAGCTCGTCACAAGCCTCGCCACCGCCCCCCTCCTTAGATTCGCCTCCAAACTTGCATGGAAGCCCTATGCCCCCGCTTGTCCCCGGGTCTCCACCACCGTTGTCCGCGTGTTTCCATCCGCCCGCTCCGCACCCCAACCGCATCTCCCGCTCCGTCTCCAAGCCTTCGAGCAAATGTTTCTTTTTTTTCTCCAGCTCTTCCGCCTGCTGGCGATGTTGGGCGTCCATCTGGCTCCGTAGCTCGTCCGCCATCATTTCGGCCGTTTTCTTAGCCGGCGCAGCAGCTATTTGCGTTGTCGTTGAGCTCGCGCAATCAGACCGATCAGTTGCCCCGGTAGCGGCGTCACCTCCTCCTCCGTCGCTCTGATTTTCGCTCGGCTTACTACCGCGGTTCCACTCGGCCACGGCGGCCCGGAACGCCTCGTGCTCTGCCTCTTCGTCGAGGGTCGGAAAGCTGTCCGCATAAGGGGTCCCTTGCCCAGTACCGTCTGCCGCAGCCTTCGATACGCGAGGTCGGGAACCAAGCTCCACGTCGAGCTCTACTAGCTGGTTCTCTCCATGCGCCATAGACTCGTGCCCGTTCGCGCTAAGAGTGGGGAAAGGGTTCGTCCAGCATCCTGTTGTTCCGCTGCCTGCCAAGAGTGTTTCCCCTCCTGCCCGTCTTGGAATTCCAGACGCCTCAACGGCGGGGCCTGTTTCGGTTCTCGTGTTTTCTGCGAAGGGGGTCTGGCCGGCCTCAGGAGTTTGTCGAAAGGAAGGGGTCGGCCCACCCGAGTTTGGCGCACCAGGCCACTCTGCTTGAACACCGGAGGAGTTACCGACAAACCGCACACCGGCTCTACCGAACCGATCGTTGGAGTGTTTCGAAGACAATTGGCCTTCGCAGCCGCCATTGCCGTCCGTTTGGTTGCCCGATGATGCCATCGGCTCGATGTGAGACCAGTGTTTTTTCTTCATCCTTTCTGGCGGTGGACGAGGGCCGCTTCGACGATGATCTTCACCTACCGTTGGCATTGCAGGTGAATTTCCCCCCTGAGTGCCTGCCCCGCTGTAGGTGGTGTCGGTGTTGCTGGGATACCCCCCCGGTCCAGGGGGCGCAGGGACAGGAGGAGGGGGCATGTCAGCATTGGCGCGCCCGCTACTTCTCCGCAGCTCCTCTATTCCCTTCAAAATTTGTTTTCTGTGTGCCAACACGAACACTTTCATGTAGTCAAGGTCATCGAGTCCCACCTCGAGCAAAATGGGTCCCGATATTTCGTTCTGCTGAAAGACCCCTTTGTGCTTCCCCAGACCAAGACTTTCGAGCCACTCAAGGGTATCCCCAACACACCATCGACTAACTTCCCGGCCTTTAAAGTCAGGCTGCGCCAAAGCATGCTGATCGGACGCAGATGCTCGCGGGGCAGCGGAATCGTCCGTTCGCTCGTCTGGATCCTGGTGGTGGTGATGTCGTCGCCGTTGTTCGTCTCGAAGAGCGGCGGCTGCGCGAGCCCCAGCCCCAGCTTGGGGCTGCGCCTGAGCGCCGGCCGCGGCCCCGCCGCTGGCGAGGATGCCATGCGGAGGACGCTGCTGGAGCTGCTCTTTGTGGCGCACCTTGACGTCCTTCGCGTACGCACGCACCGAGCCACGGTCTGTTCTGGCACTGCGCCATCGAGCCCCTCCTACCTTTGGGCCTGAAGCCTCCCGCTTCTCCGCTTCCGCAGCAAGATCTGTCTTGAGCCGAGAAAGTCGTTCCTCCATCTCAGCCGTTTCTCGGGCCATGGAGTCGGAGGGCTTTGCTCCGAAGCCCGGTTGGCCCGGGAGGGGCACTGGTGCGCCAAACGTCGCCGTCATGTCTGTTGCTGCGCTATGCGCAGGCAGTACGGCCTTGGATACTCTTCAGCTTTGCGATGGCCGGCAGCCGGCAGCGTTGAGGAGCAGGGAGGAAAAAACGGTTACATTCGTGTACGTATGCCTTCGGATTCACTTGGAACTCCTTCGACGACCAAAACCAAAAACAAGTTCGCTCGCGGGAGGAAGAAGAGGGTGCAAAACTCACCGTTAGACACCGCAGTGGTTGCTGACACACCGCAGTGGACAGATACCCAGGATGGCCACCAGCTGTAGCGGGCAACAACGATGTTTCACTCGTCTGGTGTCGAGCAGAAATCGTGAGCCAACCCACCACATTTGCGTCATCGGAGTTGCGTCGACGGACGATGAGGCTCTGCGAGAAGCATGCCTTTCCTTTGGCAAGGTGTCGAGCATCGAGCGGAATGCCAAGGTGAGCCTGCAGCCATTGTTTTTGGCTGATGTTGGCCACTGGTGTGCCACAGTAACAGCAGTGCTGCTGCAGCACGCTATGCTCTGTGGTTAAAACCCTGGTGCATGGTGTTTAAAAAGGTACACCGTCGTACGTCGCACTCGTAGCAAACCAAATTCAAAAACTGCTGTAGTAGGACGCGAGTGTGTACGAGTAGTACTGCTCTACCAGGTACCTGGTACTCGTACTCGTATGCACTTTTCAGCTTTCAGGTACGTGTACGATGTGCCTGTATCCGTAACGAGCAATTGGTATAACGAGTACCTGGTACTCTGGTACCTGGGACACGCAATGCCATCGCTATTACTAGTACTACTACTGATCCTACTGCTACTACTACTACTACTACTACTACTACTACTACTACTACTACTACTACTACTACTACTACTACTACTACTACTACTACTAGTAGTAGTAGTACTACTACTACTACTACTACTACTACTACTACTACTACTACTACTACTACTACTACTACTACTACTACTACTACTACTACTTCTACTACTACTACTACTACTACTACTACTACTACTACTACTACTACTACTACTACTACTACTACTACTACTACTACTACTACTACTACCACTACTGCTACTACTACTACTACTACTACTACTACTACTACTACTACTACTACTACTACTACTATTAATACTACAACTACTACTACTACTACTACTACTACTACTACTACTACTACTACTACTACTACTACTACTACTACTACTACTACTACTACTACTACTACTACTACTACTACTACTACTACTACTACTACTACTACTACTACTACTACTACTACTACTACTACTACTACTACTACTACTACTACTACTACTACTACTACTACTACTACTACTACTACTACTACTACTACTACTACTACTACTACTACTACTGCTGCTGCTGCTGCTGCTGCTGCTGCTGCTGCTGCTGCTGCTGCTGCTACTACTACTACTACTACTACTAATTGGTGGTAATGAGGCGCGACCTCAGTAATACCTGCAGTAGTCGTATCTGCGATGCATCATGCTGGGCGCATACGGATTGTTTTGTATTGTGCTGAACGAACGAACACGAAGGAATATCTACCACGTACGTACTACTGTACTACTACTGTACGCCGTCGTGGGTGCATCTCAATAATTTTCGTGAATGTTCTTGGCCTCTCCTGGCTCTTGATATGAAGAAGTGTACTGGATTTGGTCGTGTGTATCCTGGTTTCCACCTCGAAATCCGGCATACTAATTTGAATACGAAATCTGCACTGCTGTGACCACAGAACTTGTTTCTCTCAGGGATTGAGGAATCGGCACGGACACTGCTGTGGTGCTTGATGTCGACGGGTAGAAGGAGTCGAGAACACACAACACTCGACATGTTTTGGCCAGCAGAGTGTTTTCTGGTTGAAATTCAGCACAACAAAAATCTGCATCTCACATGTTTTGTCCAACAGAAAGAGCTTTTTCGCAACAGGTGTCACCACAACTTTACTTGGACTGATGTACGACATATACAGCAGCAGTGCGCCTCCCGCACCATAACAGCAGCAGCAGCAGCAGTAGCAGTAGGACACGCGAGGCCAGGGTCAGCGTCGCCGTACGCTCGGCATGTCGGTCTAACCCTTGCACCCTTTGTACGCGTACATATACACATACGTACTGTAGTACGTACCGTGCACTCGTTTTCTTATATGTTTCTCGAAAGTCGGCATAATATTTTCGAAACGACAACACGAACATGGCATGCCCAACAAGAGCTTCTCGTAGCAGGTGCCACAACTACTGCAGCTGTGCAACATCTACATCAGAGCTTCTCCAGCAGCAAAACAGCAGCAGCAGCAGCAGTAGCAGTAGGATTCACGAGGCCAGGGTCAGCGTCGCAGTACGCTCGGCTTGTGCCCTTTGTACACCGTACTCGATGTTGTGTGTGTGGTTCCTGATTCCACCCTCTTAATTTGAAGACGAAATATCCACAACCTCTGATATGACGTACATGTATCCAACAGAGGTTCTCGTAGCAGGTGCCGCCACTACTACTGACTGCTGTACAACTACAGCAGATCTTCTCCTGTTTCTCCGTCCCCTCGTCAGTAGGAGGGTAGGCCTGACAATATCACTTGCAGCACGTGGCCCGATTGTTGCTGTGGACAGACAGGCGAAGTCTGCCTATGACTACTCGTAGTTGGGTTTCGTTAGTTATTACGTACCTGGTAGGTAGAAGAAAGAGCTACAAAAACAAAGCCGTCTGTCTGCCTGCTGTGGACAGGCCCAGTCTGCCTGCTGTTGAGTGCTGCGGACAGGCTCAATCTTCCTGCTGTGGATAGGCCCAGTCTGCCTGCTGTGGACAGGCCCAGTCTGCCTACTGTGGACAAGCATAGTCTGCCTGCTGTGGGCAGGCACAGTGTGCATGCTGTGGACAGGCACAGTCTGCCTGCTGTTGGCACAGGCACAAAAACCGTTATGATTTTGTATTTTGAACACGGCCCAGCACAGACATGTGCCTACACACGTTGCCGCACCTAGCTCGACGAACTGTGAACGATTTTCCACCCCACCAGGACGAGAAAGTGTCTTGCGTGTGTTTGCGTGCACAGAGCCCGCCGGGACTGGATTTGGTGGCGTGTGCGTCGAGCGCGGTGGTGAAAGGTGGGCCAAAAAAATGTTGAAATACACACACCAACTCACACACACACATACAGAAAAACTCAAAACAAGGCACCCTACCCTCGTACCCGAGCCGTTATAAAGAGGCTTTTTTTTTCTTGGTTAAAAACCAGTAAAAAAAGGCTCGCTTCGCTCGCTCGCCTCATTACTACTACTACTACTACTATTGATACTACTACTATTACTACTACTACTACTACTACTGTTACTACTACTACTACTACTACTACTACTACTACTACTACTGCTATTAATACTTTTTTTTTTTTTTTTTTTTGCTCATCCCATTTATCATCTTCGCCCATCTTCTTCTCTCTCTCCTTCCAACTCGTAACTCAGATCCGGGGTCACATAGCAGGCTCTTCTCCCCCCTTCCCGCTACGGTACGTGCCTTCATTTTTTATCGCGAGAAGATTTCAGCCTTTTCTTCCCTCGTCGACTCGCATCGAATTGTGCCTACCCACGCTGCAAGGCGCTCTCAACGATTGAATCCTTTATGATTTTTATTTTTGCAAATAAAGTCAAAGTACGACCCACCTGGGGCTCGAACCCAGGACTCAAACACAAGTAGTACACAGCAGTGAAGATGACGGCTCCAGAAATCGTCGCGACTGATGAAAGGGTAAAGTTTCGTGTAAACAGGGCTTAACCCTTCTTGGACCGCAGTCTCGTTGTGGGGACAATTGGGGACAAATTACTTGGAATTTGAATGGTGTGTCCCCAAAACAGGACCGGAGTTCTAAAAGGGTTTTAAGACCCCAAAGAGACGATCGATACCGGTTGCACTCCTCAATTCGTCACACATCATCAAACCATATGGCCGAAAAACGATTCCTATACTTTAAACATACCGAAGTTGTTGTTGTTGTTGTTGTTGTTGTTGTTGTTGTTGTTGTTGTTGTTGTTGTTCTCACATTAACTCTCTGACGAAGGAGTCCGTGGTCACACAAAGGTGCTGGAGCCCCAGGAAGATACATAATAGTGACGAGAACGAGCGGCATTACTCTCTGATGCCCCGCTCAATTTTGCGAATTTCGACATGGTATTTTAAACATCGTACTTGAGCCGCACGCATACACCCTAGTAGGAAGCGTGCCTTTTTTATTACTATTAGACCGATGACAAAGGGAACGCGAAATTCCAATAAAAATCGCTCCAAACTATTGCTTTCAAGAAACAGCTGAAGATGTTCTCGTACCGCCGCTGTGGGGAAAATGGGAAAACATGTTCTTTTTTCTTCTTGTTTTTTTTTTCACACGGCTGCGGGCGGCGCAATTTGTTTTTTCTCGTTGTAAGTCGTCAAAACGCTTTTAAAAACCAGCTCGTGCGTCGATAGACCTTCGACGTAGACCCAGCTCACGGGCAACCCGCCTGGTTTCGGGCAAGGCCAACGAGTGTAGATAAAGGCCTCGAAGACATCGGGTGGATCAAAGTTTCTTTTCGTGCCCCCTCTTGTTTCGGAGATAAATCGTCTCCGCATTTCGTCCCAGGGTGTGTTGTCTTAACCCCTCTTAGAACCGCAGTCCCGTTGTGGGGCCAGACCACTCTAATTCCAAGTAATTGCCCCTGAAACGGGACTGCGGTTCCAAAAGGGTCAAGTGTTATTACGGGGGACCATAGTTAATAAGACCTACGGTGCACTCAAAAATCTACCAGTACATACTTACCTATTTTTACTGACTATATATTTGGTCCTATTTACTGTGGTCCTCCGTGATACCAGTAGACGGAAGCCTATGCTCTGAAGCCCATTTCACGGTTTTGTTGTATTTCCGATTTATCAAGTTTCCAAATGTACCGCTCGGGGCTGCTGGTAAAAGGCAAGAGACAAGACTCTTGACAAAATAAACTTTAAAGATTCGAGGAAAAAAAAAAATGGAAATTTGAAAAATAAAAAACAGCAGTGAACAGGGCACAAAGGCTGTCCGTCTTCGTATTGGCCTCCTGTTGGCCCTCCTGTCGGCCACTCGGCAGAGCCACCGACCTTCATATTGCACAAGGTCGTATAAAACTCGCGCGGTAGCACGCACGATGGAAACATCACTCGCAGCTTGCAGATATGAGTGTCGACTGAATTTGCCGATCGCGCGGCGGCTGCCTCGCCCGACCAAGCAGGCAGCTTCGTACGGTATCAATAGTCGGTGCTTCACGATATCATCTTATGCTGAAGGTGGTGTTGGCGTGTGTCTAAGGCCTCTTGCGGCTGTACATGTTGTGTACAATAGCCCGAAACCAAGCCGGGTGCCCCTCCTTCGCTCCTCCTGGTATACGTAGATCTACGCGATTCGCAGAGTGTCGTCGCGGGGTGGATCCCCCCCGCCCCCCCCCTCCCCCCCCCGCTTCTTTAAACTGTTTAGTGATACCTGGTACGTGCCAGGGACTGCGGGTTTTAGAGTGGGCTTAATTAACTCCGATCCCCGCTAATGTCAGTCAAGGTTTTCGAATGGGCGCATTATTGGTTCCTGCAAGAAGAGTAGGGCAGGGCAGGGGTAGGGGTATAGATAAGGGTAGGGGTAGGGTAGGGCAGGGTAGGGTAGTTTTTTTTTTGTGTATTTGTGTTTCTCGTTATAAAAAAAACAGCCCATCAATAATGTGGACCATGTGCGGTATGGGAGATCCTACCCACGGATTGGTGCGAGAAGGAACGCGGAGAAACGGGGAAACAAAAACACCGAATGGCCTGTTTTGAAAACGACCTGGGGTCACGGATGGCTACGCCCGTAAGTTGCAGCAGCCGCCGAAGGCCGCGAAACCGAAGACCGCGATACCGAGCACCGACATTTTTGTGGTGCGTGAGAAGAGCGCTACGCTGAAATCGTCCGGCGTAGGTGGGCAGGCAGATGGGGGATACTCGTACATAGCTCACCGCTTTTTCAAGAAAATGGTTGACGAAACACTGCTGTGTACGATGCGAAGAATAAACTAACCCGAACCCGAACCCCAACCCAATTAGAACGCTACTAGGCTTGCTCGTCTCGTGCACAGACGTGTGCGTCATCTATTTTCTCGAATATGTGGAACTGGGCAAAAACGATCGAATCGCTGTTTTCCGTGTATGAATGGAGGGATTTTATTTCGACAGAAAAGCCGAAGTCACCCACCTGAAACGTGTAGTGGTATCCAAGCACCGTGCGAGACGCACAGTCTGTACATGTCTTTGCTAGGCTGGTGCGGCGGTGCAACAGACCGGCGGCGGTTCGACCGGGCACGCCGGAAAACAGGTCAAGTTGTGTGTTTCGATTCCACGTGACCTCGCTTCAGATAGGGCTTGAAAAGTACGTAAAAAAAAACAAAAAAACTGGGCTTGCGTGTTATCCTATTTCTTCCCTGCGCGTGCGTGTGCGGGACTGTCGCCCAATTACCCCAACATTTTTTTTTGTTTGGAGAACCTATCTTATACGATAGCCACGTGAAGAGCCGTTGAGTTCGCTCAGCGCTCGTTCCCTCGACAAAAAAAATGGTAAAAGAGGCGTTCTATGATACGGGTTCACTTTTTTTTTTCTGAGGCTCCTCACTTTAAGGAGCTCCATACCTCTCACTTGAAAAACTGACTTGAGCAAAAAACAAAATTGCACCCCGATGAATAATCCCATGGCCCAAGTATATAATGAGGTCGTGTTTCGAAACAATATTGGCATTCCGACTATTCTCGGTTGAGAAACCCCGTCATTCAAAAACCATTTTGGCGTAAATGTGCCCCCTCTATCGTAGAACGCGTCGAAAGTGGAGCTAGATGATATGTAGTCGAAGATTCTATTTTCGGAAGAGAGGTCTCTCGACCAGATCTTTTTTCCCGAAAAACGTTGTTGTTCGGTGTTGGAACCCCCCCCCTCCCCCCACCCCGTTCTGGAACGAAATCGGGCTCTTGAGAATCGATCGCACCCCTGTGTGACCGTAACCTTTTTAGGGCCGCAGTCCCGTTTTACTATTGCGGGGGGCCATAGTTAACGGGACCAAATATTGTTAGTAAAAATGGTTAAACATATAGGTTTTTATGTATACCATAGGTCCTGTTAACTATGGTCCCCCGTATTAGAAATCGAGTGATTTGTCCCCAAGAACGGGACTGCGGTCCTGCAAGGGTTAGCGCTCTTTTTTTGTGAACAGCGATTGAAACAGTCGTCGACTTCTTAGGCAGCCGCTAAATGGCCTTGGTCCTCCTGCGCGACGAAGGCACACTAAAATGAAGTAAAAAACGCAGGAATTTTTCTTTTTGGTTTCAAGTTTCAAGCCCTTCTAGAACTGCGGTCCCGTTTACGGACCAAACCAGTCAAATTATAACTACGGGGGGCCATAGTTAATAGGGCCTACGGTACACGTAAAAAGCTTTATATTTCGCTGATTTCAGTCACTATGCTTGGTCCTATTTACTATGGCCCTAAAAAGGGCTGAAACCTCTTTTGCCTCGGCACGACATTTTGCTGTTGCCTCTTCCGCCCCACGGCCTTTCGAACTACTATGATATTACGGGTGACCACATTAAATAGGACCTACGCTACACAACATAAACCTACCAGGTATATATTTCGCTATGTTTTCTTACAATATTCGGTCCTATTCACTATGGCCCCCGGTAATATTCACCCCGTTAAGACTGCAGTCCCGTCTATGGGGATAAAGCAGTCCAATTCCAAGTAGCTTGTCGCCAACACGGGACAATAGTCCTTACCCCTTTTAGAGCCGCTGTCCCGTGTTGTGGACAAACCACTCAAATTTCAAGTAGGTTTGCCCGCAAAACGGGACTGCGGTTCTAACTGTACACCCTCTTTTGGTTTCGGGACACACTTACTCTGTACTTGCAGTTAGTGTAGGCCGTTTTTTCTCTTCTTCTTGCAATTCCGCAAGGGCAGGATTCATAGATGTACGGTCACACGCACAACTTTTTTTTTTTTTTTGCCCCCCGGAAAGCGAGAGGAAATCCCTATATAACCCCTATCCACACTTATGTTTCAAGTTTTCGTGTACCGGTTCGAACCCGGTACGGTTCTTCCGCCTTTGTTGGGCCCGTCTGTGACCGTCATCAAAGTGCGGTTTACTTGGAGGATGTAGGCATCTGAGTCTAGATATTATTTCTCCCGAATCAGGGAGTGTGGGAGTTGAACCGAGTAAAACCTCTCAGTGGTCTCCCCAGCTTGACTCAGTACACGAGTCACCCTACCCGTCTGGGCGTTGGTCCGCAGCACGCGCACAGCTCGAACGCTCCAACCCTCTCACTCCCCGGCGAGTGAGACCGTATGGTGGAGGAATGTTTTACCGGGTAGGTAAAACTTCATAGAATCTGAGAGTCACATATACCTCGTGCCAGGCATATACCTGGTACTGCTTTATCGGTGTAGGACAACATCGGATTATTTGATAATAACGTGTACCAGGTATGTGTTACCCGGTGTAATAAAGCGTACCATCTGAGAGCAGCACTTATGCCCTCGAGGCGACATGTTTGTTTTCTTCTCTTTTTCTCGGACTACTTTCTCGGTCTCGTTCCCAAGAACATCTCAGGACAGAGGGCAGCTGGTACATGCATTGATCCTTCGTACACGGCTGTCCCTTGTTTTTTTTTTAGAGTCTGAAATTCTGATGTTCTGAGACCAACTCGGCGTTGAACGAGATGTGTCTACATCAGTATTACGGGGGACCATAGTTAATCGGACCAAATATTGTTAGTAAAAATGGTTAAATATATAGGCTTTTATGTTTACCGTAGGTCCTACTAACTATGGTCCCCCGTAGTAGTAGACGTGAAACAGGGTTGCCCTTGTGCGGCGAAACCTTTTTTGTGCTGTGTGAGATTTGTGTGAGGTTGTGAGATGTCGATCAGGGGCGATTCTTCCGCCGCGTTTGGCGCTATAGAGATCAGGTCTTCCGAACGCTCTCGGCGGGCAGTCCGCTGCCAACGCTATAGAGCACGGGTGGAGCAGGGCGTGACGACCACACGTGGCCATGCATGCGCTTAGTCGACAGCGAAAGTTAAGATCTCGCCGCCGCGGCGTGCGTAGTGCCTACTATTTTGAGTCGGCCGTCTGAGGAAACGCGCAACGTTAACCCCTTTAGAACCGCAGTCCTGTTTGGGGACAAAACTACTTGAAATTTGACTGGTTTGTCCCCAGAACGGGACTGCGGTTCTAAAAGGGTTAAGAAACTTATTTTAAGGATATTCTCTTGGTCTGCAACAGACTACACACAGCTGTTGTGCGCAGGTGGAGGGCTAGAATTTGCGGCGATTTTCGGGGCCATGAAAAATGATGCGCCTTCTGATTGCTCTTGCACCGACTGCACTTGTACCCCGCCCCGCGCGCGTGCGCACGCTTGGTGCAAGCAATGTCTGTGTGGTCGGTGAAAGCCCGACGTGCTCCGTCCTGGCATTGTAGGGAGAGTCTATGGTAGTAGGACGACGGCCATGCATGATATCGAGTACCCCCCCCCCCCCCCCCTCCCGAACTATAAAAACGCCTCGGAATGAACGGCCGTGCGTGGGAGCAGTAGAAGTAGTATCATGGGGGAGCATAGTAAATAGAACCAAATATTGTTAGTAAAGAAGGCGAAATATATGGGTTTTTGCGTGTACCGTAGGTCCTATTTAATACGACCCCCCGTAATAGTAGTGGTAGTAGTAGTAGTAGTGGTAGTAGTAATATTACGGGGGGCCATAGTTAACAGGACCTATGGTATACATAAAAACCTACCTGGTATATGTTTAACCATTTTTACTAACAATATTTGGTCCTGTTAAGTATGCCCCCCCCTAATAGTAGCCCCATCGAGGCTGGCCCAGGGGCGGGGTCGGAAACCTGTGGCAAAACCGTTGACGGCTCCCTTCTTAGCCCTTGTATATGTAAAGCCACTCTGCTGTTGTACGTACTGCTTGTGTTTATGCCACATTGAACCGTTATTTCTTCCCGTCGACATCCAGCGCACCCCGGTGTCAGTGCTTACTGTTCATCCTGTAGAGAGGTACTTCGTATACAAGGTCTATGGTTACAAATTACGATACAGAGGTACTACTAGTACATCGCAAAAAAAAACACGGTATCTGCAAAACAGACTCGAAACAATCGTTCGACGTCGTGTCTCCTAGCTGCGGGTGCTTGACTGCGATATTAGCGCAATTTTTTGCGGTACTTTTTTGTTTGCTCTGGTGCTATGGTACCATGACCATGTTTTTGCTTCTTCTCTTTGGGGTACCAGGCGCAAGCCTACTGCACGTGTCGCGGGCGCTGATGTCATGCCTCGTCGTAAAAACCCGGTACTCGTGTAATTATTCGCAGATATGTACAGCAGTGTCCAGGTACACTCGGATTTCTGGCTTGTGTTACGTGCACAGAGCGGTAGTGTGTTGTGAGTGGTGGCCATGCAGCGGTACAAATAGCTATGGTTGTGGCTTCATGCGGGCGGTAGAGGTTGCATTAGAGCAGCGGTGCAGGAGGTCAGCAGGTGTGACAGCAGTACGTGCGCAGTGGTCCTGCAGCACCGCAGTATCAATACTGTGAGTAGAGGTGTACCCGGTATGCAATATCGGCGTTAACAGTATCAGTTGCGTGGCAGTACGTAGTAAAAGCAGTGCTCGTAGCAGTACCAATATTGTAGGTAGAAGTGTTTGCAATAGCGGCATTAGTAGTAGCAGCAGCAGTAGTAGTAGTAGTAGTAGTATTACGGGGGGACATAGTTAACAGGACCAAACATTGTTAGTAAAAATGGTCAAATATATAGGTTTTTATGTACACCATAGGTCCTGTTAACTAGGGTCCCCCGTAATAGTAGAAGAAGAAGAAGAAGAAGCACTCGTAGGTACTATTACGGGGGAAACATAGTTAATAGGACCTACGGTACACACGAAATCTATATATTTCTCAATTTTTACCAACAATATTTGGTCCTATTTACTATGGTCCCCCGTACTAAGGCCTTTTCAATGTAGAGCTGTACGACGCTGCCTATGAGAACGAATACCAGGGGTAGCCATTGCCATTTCTTGCTTCGAATTTTGATGTTTTGGGCGTGCAACAACAGGAACGCCGAAGAAAGCAGATGCTGGAAATGAATGCATCGTCCTGGTTGAGTCCGAATGACCCCTGTCTTCCTGTCTGCTCAAATACCCACCCATTAATTGCGACCAGGTAAGCCTATCATGCCACTTTCGTTTCTTCCACCTACGGTAGTATTTATGGATAGCAGTATCCCCATACGAAGCATAGGAGTGTATTAACATTCGTAGGACATACCAGGTATGCCAGTAGGTATACGGGGCAACAGCCAAGGACCTGTCAGTACCGCCTATACTATTTGGTGGGACCTGCAGCAGTAGGGTGGGTGGCCCCATGCTTGGAAACTGGCTTCCTTCCTCTCACATCTCACGCCCGCCTACATTGTGTTTGTGTCCACGCGTCAGAACCAAGGTATCCGAGTGGTGACCTACGATGACCTGGCGAACGCGACGGCTGCCCGATGGGCCCTCGGAGCGGCCCTAGCCCCTCGATTGGGACGGACGGTGGCTGTCAACTTCTGCTCGCTCGTTCCCCCCAAGGTGAGCAAGCGCTCTTGAAATACTACACATCTCAAGCAGATCATCTAACAGATCATCGACAGGTCAGGATCTAGGTCTCCCAAGGAAGATGGATCATCTGTTCCCGATCTTGTACGATATACTGTAGCTCATGTTGCCGAATGGGGCCCGCGTGATCGGCATGGTCTCGTAGCACATGTTTCCCTATACGGCAGATCCTGCGCAATCTCTCACAGCGGCAGGTGAGGAGA
>JARUPZ010001300.1:0-22098 GCA_031213475.1 Nereocystis luetkeana | reverse complement strand
TTTTCGCAGTGGCCCCCCTCGGTTTTTGTCATTGACGGTGTGCTATATTCCTGCGCGGAGCAATATATGATGGCTGAAAAGCCTCGCCTTTTCCTGGACCACGACACAGCGGAGCGGTTTGTGGCCTCGCCAGACCCTCGCGAGCACAAACGCCTGCGTCGAGGCGTACATAGCTTCGACTGCGCTACCTGGGACCACGCTCGGGAAGACGCCGTCCTTGCTGGTTATTTTGCCAAATTCACGCAGAACCCGGTCATGAAGCAGCTGCTGCTGTATATACAGTAGTGCATACTGCCATCGTAGCACGCGTCGGCTAAAGAGGCACTGCACTAAAGAGGCACTAAAGGCACTAAAGAGGCCCTATAAAGGCATTAAATGCACTAAAAATGCACGAAGAAAGCACTAAAGAGGCAAAAAAGAAGCACTAAAAAGGCACCCACGAGGCACTAACGAGGCATCGACGTGTTCGTTGTCATGTCATTATGTAGACTGATGGTGCTCACTCGATCAGGTTACTTTCATATAACCAGCAACATACTAAAAGTTTTCGAGTTCGTTGCTCTCGTAGAATTCGATAAAAAGTGCATCCGGGGCACTCCCCTCGCCACGTATAGTGTACGAGTATACAATACCTGGTACTATTCGTAGAATAACACTGCTGATTGTATCATAATACTCTAACCCTTTTATCATGATCCCGTTTGCCATCTAACACGTGAGCACAGCGCTTGTTCCAATCGTAACGTCAACTCTAAAAGGGTAACTAGAATCCAATGACCTATAACATGGAAGAACTACATTCATTAATTATATCTCCAAACGCACGCTCGAGACATGCATGGGCCTCTTATCCTAGAGACACGCGCTACAAGTAGAGGGCGAGTATCGCACCTCAATTTTATGACCCTCCTCAGTTAACCCTTTTAGGACCGCAGTCCCATTTCGCGGATAAACTACTTTGAGCTTAAGTGATTTGTGCCCAAAATGGGACTGACTGCAGTTCTGAACAAACGCCACCAACCGCGTCTTCGAAAAATGTTATGAGGATTACCTTGGGCTGGGTATTCTATCTGTATTTACTGTCACGGTGCCTCATACAGGGGAGGACACAGGGATGTCGATGCTGGCCAAGGCACGCTTCTTCTTGGTAAAGTCCTTCTTGTTGCTTATCTCATGGAGAGCTCAAATTAGGGTACAGGAACAGGCCGCGACAAAGGGGGACAGTCGAGTGCCAGATTGTCCCCTGAATTATGTATCTTCATACATGTACAATCTACTACACGTTTCCGTTATTATTAATAGTACGTCACGTGCTCTCATACTCGCAGTACCTGACTGCCTGTCTCTCCTCATACTGATACAATCTACGTAGACGTTTCCGTTAGCAACACGTCACGTGCTCTCGTGCTGGTACGTATTGCACCGCTTTATGGCTCCTGATACATACGTGATGTACCATCACATTACCCATAAAATCGCTCTGTAGATAACACCTTCACTTTTGGCGTCGTCGTCAGGGCACGGGTCCGAGTCTCACTTCGAACGCTTGCTATTTTATAGAAACGCTTGCGCGTCCCCCTGGTTCCCCAGGTAGGTATTGATACGCGGCGGGTATAGGTCAGCGTGTGCGGCCGTGTACGGTACCGGCGCCCCAAGGATCCCGCCGTCCAGGAAGGGGTGTACTCGATATCATGCATGGCCGTAGCCGTATGACCATAGACCCTCGCATCCCTATGTTATGATACGGCTTTGCATGAGGTTGGAAGCCCGGTAATTACCTGGGTTCTGGCACTGGGATCGTATTTGTAGTACTTAGAAGGCGTACCTTAGGTGGAAAACCAGGGGTTTTCCAGAGAGTGGCACGAGCGTGGTCTCGGTCTCCGACGTGCATGAAAGGAATAAAGTGACTCTTCTATCTCTAAGCGAACATCAACGTGAGTACCAACGAGTGCCGGCTTATTAAGCAGACCTGTCCAGGGATACAGAGTGTCTCGCTGTCCGTGATCTTAACAAGTGGCGTCGACGGCTTAGGACTTTTTGCCTTTTATCGGTACAATTTGTTTTTTTGTCACTACTGTTTTTTCTTTCGCTTAGCTTTCTATAGTTTAGTCAGTTTGCTGCACCCACTGCACGCCGCTGTCCATGACCTTAACACCTACAACGCCAGGACGGAGCACGTCAGGTTTCACCGACTAAGCAGATATTGCTTGCACCAAGCGCAAAGCACCGCGAGGTGTTGGGCGAGTCGCATGAAGGGTGAGCTGCACCCTACCAAGAACCGCTTTGGAGGCGGATTTTCTTGCATATCGGGGGGGGAGGGGGGGTAATCGATAGGCATTTTACTCCTATGCCTTCACACAAATGTTGAAACCTGAGACCTAAACACAATCAATCGCGCGGGCTACGTACTACGTGCACTTCTTCTACTGGTGGTCTCGAAAAACCTTGAAGATTACAAGACTTAAGTCGAGTCCAACGGCACTGGGTAGCTTCTCCACCTACAGTAATTGGCGTTGGTTGTGCTGTGTGGCGGTGGGTTTTGCATGCGACTTCGGGGAATATTGCCACTATGTTCTCCTCTCGGTGTGACTTATTGTGTCTGTGGTGAAGAACTTTGCCATACCTTACAATATAATCTACATACGTGCAAAATTCTGCGCAGTAAAAGTAGGCAGTACCTACGTAGAGGAGAAAGATCGCCCGTTTGATCGCCTTTCCGATACGAATCCGGCTACTTAAGTCCGTGCATCATCACACACATCGTATCCATCATATGAGGTGCCAGGTACCTGGCACAGCAAGTACATACCAGTATATATACCATCATCATCATCACCTGACCACCGAGCGAGCCATTCGTTCGTTTCGACGTTCCACCCGCCCGTCTGCCCGTCCGTCCGTGCCCCGCCGCGCCCGCGTGGTAAGTAAAAGTGCCCCGCTCCACACTCTGACGTCGAAGGGCCAAGGGATCATGCGCTCAGCAAAAAAAGCAACCACCACCAACATCATACCAGCAACAACGACAGCAACAGCAACAGCAACAGCAACAGTAACAGCAACTCCAAACTAAACAATACAACACAACAACGACAACAAAGACACAGCAACAGCAACGACAATAAATAGCGACAGCGTCAACATTTCGCGTTGTTGTTGACAACTGTTTGACAAAATAACAACAACAACTACATACAGGTAACTACAGTACCACATCAGTAGTATTAATAGTAGTATCTTATTCTCCGTTCCGGGGTCGCGTGCGGCCTGTCTATCTACATCTCTGCCAGTGCACTTGCTTGCCCGTTTTTACCTGTTTACTTGTCTACTGTGTACGGTAGTGTCTCCGATAAGACAACATACGAAGCACCGTATACACCACCATACATTATTAGCTGGCAAAGTAGTAGTATTGGTAGTAGTATTGGTAGTAGTAGTAGTAGTAGTAGTAGTAGTAGTAGTAGTAGTAGTAGTAGTAGTAGTAGTAGTAGTAGTAGTAGTAGTTGTAGTAGTAGTAGTAGTAGTAGTAGTAGTAGTAGTAGTAGTAGTAGTAGTAGTAGTAGTAGTAGTAGTAGTAGTAGTAGTAGTAGTAGTAGTAGTAGTAGTAGTAGTAGTAGTAGTAGTAGTAGTAGTAGTAGTAGTAGTAGTAGTAGTAGTAGTAGTAGTAGTAGTAGTAGTAGTAGTAGTAGTAGTAGTAGTAGTAGTAGTAGTAGTAGTAGTAGTAGTAGTAGTAGTAGTAGTAGTAGTAGTAGTAGTAGTATGTAGTAGTATACTGTAGTAGTAGTAGTAGTAGTAGTAGTAGTAGTAGTAGTAGAGTAGTAGTAGTAGTAGTAGTAGTAGTATGTAGTAGTAGTAGTAGTAGTAGTAGCAGTAGAGTAGTAGTAGTAGTAGTAGTAGTAGTAGTAGTAGAGTAGTAGTAGTAGTAGTAGTAGTAGTAGTAGTAGTAGTTGTAGTAGTAGTAGTAGTAGTAGTGGTAGTAATAGTAGTAATAGTAGTAGTAGTAGTAGTAGTAGTAGTAAGTAGTAGTAGTAGTAGTAGTAGTAGTACAGCAGTAGTATAGTAATAGTAGCAGTAGTACAAATAGTATTATTAATAGCAGTAGTAGTTAGTTGCAGTAACAAAATACTCACAATCATGAACACTGTAAATATTATAGTTGCGTACTGCTGCTGTATAGTTTCAATTGGCTCTTCAACCCTTTTAGTGCTGCGATCGCTCTTTGTGGACAAACTACCTAGAATTTGACTGGTTTGTCCCCAAAACGGTACTGCAGTTCTAAAGGTTTTGTCTACGTAACTGGTAGGACTTTGCGTGGAATATCGCACCTCGTGCGAGCACGATGCAACAGCGTCTACGGCATAGGATTGACGGTGTCGCCGTTGACTGCCGTTGACTACGATAAACGGAGGTCCGTATCGTCGACGGTCGTGCATGTCTTTCTGTGCCCTCGAAGCTTCGCTGTTGTGAGAAAATGTGGAGGTGTGCATGGGTTTGAACTTTTCCATCCGTCCGCCAAAAATTCCACAATTACTTGCGGTAGAACAACACATACACCATACCTGCATCAACCACCCACCGTGATCAAGTAGTCAAGATGTGCGTGCGAGTTCGAAGTAGAACACCGGGGTTTTTGCCCGCTAAATGCTAGCGTATCTATCGCAGAATTCTATCTTAGTCACTCTTGACATTCCCCATGATTCTGAAAACGTTTACCGGCGGTTGCATTCGCTTACGGCCACCGAGTATATCTTCCGCCCGTTGACCAAGGGGCGCAGTTTACGGGCCCGTTCGTTGTGTTAAAGATTTAGATCTTTGGGCGAGATCCACTGGTGGTCGCCAGTAAGTAGATGTTTTTACAAAGTTGCTAAGGGTGTGTTCAAGAGTGACATCCTCGAGAGATCCACTATTACGGGGGGCCATAGTTAACAGGACCAAATATTGTTAGTAAAAATGGTTAAATATATAGTTTTTTATGTACACCATAGGTCCTGTTAACTAGGGTCCCCCGTAATAGGCACCGGTAAAGGTACATTAGGAAGTCATTAAGGGTATGCAGGATGCTGACTGCATTGCCGTACATGGTGTCTACGTTGTCGCGTCCGCAGTTCCGTTGTGGGGACAATCCAGTCAAATGATAAGCAGTTTGTCCCCAAAACGGGGCTGCGGTTCTAAAAGGGTTAATAGTTGTTCAAGTACTCGAAGAGGATATATATATATATATATATATGCGGGTGGAACGACATTCCATCAAGTAACGGATTGACTCGAGGTAACGAATGATTGACTGAAGTAACGAATGCTACCGTACGTGTTGACCGGGTTGTCGTGCGTACGAATGTATGAATAGATATTACCGTACGCTGGCAGATACCTGGTATTGCCGTAAGGACGAGCAGAACAGGAGCGTTTGCGCACCCACCTGTTCACTCCGCACACCCGCATCTGGACTCTCTACAGTCCATAGTACAGTACCGTAAGCTTTAACTGGCCCAAGAATGCTCATTTCACAACTGATCTACTATCGTCTACATCATCGTCAGTGCTGCTCGAGCTCGTCCTAACCAGAGATCGCGTGGCCGGGACCCTAACGATCAGCGAAGAACACTACACCAAGTCCATCTTGGCGCGGTTTGGTATGGCGGGATGCAACCGTTCACACGACGGGGGCTGGCGCGCTACCTATCGATCAGCTGGGCGACCTCCTGCTAGATCCCACAGGAACGGAACTTAACCAATCCATCACTCGATCCCTGATGTTCCTGAGCCAATGCACGCGTTACGACATCATCTACTCCATCAACCAGTGTCCCGAGCCATGAGCAAGCCACCCAAGCTGCATATGACAGCGGCCAAGCATATCCTCCGATACCTGAAGGGAAAAATGTCCCTGGCACTTACGTACCGGACAGGATGCTTCAAACTGACAGGATTCTGCGATGCGAGTTAGGAAAACAACCCTGACAACGGAAAGTCAACTTCCGGATACCTGTTTATGATGGCCGAAGGACCACTCCGCTTCAAGACCGCACTCCAGCGGGTCACAGCGCAATCAACAATGGAAGCAGAACTTATCTCTATGGCCCTTGCAAGCAAAGAGGCGGTATATTTCTCGAGCGGGCTGGCTGAGCTGGGATTAGGAAAACTGTTCCACAGCGCACGTCTTTTCGTCGACAATACACAGCTGCTCTACACATTGCGGGCAACAGCACGTATAGCTCACGCACGAAACACATCGCCCTACCAGTACGATTCTTTTCTTCAAGAGCTAGTCAAAGAAGGATGGACCACGATCCATCTCGTGGCGGCCACGAAACAGCTCGTTGACAGGGGGATCAAGTTCCTCAGTAAGAGTACGCATCGGCTCCAACTGTAAATCATTAAGGGGTATACGATACAAGGTTTATCCTGGTCTGGATATTCGATCGACTGTGTACCCCTATAGCTCAGTAGGTAACACCTTCACATTTGACGTCGTCCAGGTCACGAGTTCGAACCTCACTTCTAACGTTTCTTTATAGAAACGCTTGCTCGTGCATCCCTAAAACACACATCTACCTGGTTCCCCCAGATAATAAAGCGAATAAGCGGGTAGGTCAGCGTACAAATGCATACGTTCTGACGCCCCCAAGATCCCGCCGTACTGAGGGGGGACAGTGTTGCAAGGAGTACCCTGAGCTGGGTAATCGATCGATCTTTTACCCCCATAGCTCAGTAGGGAATGCCTTCACATATACGAGAAATAACAAGGAATATAGAAACCAAGAAAATCATACAAGATCGACCTGGAAGGAGACTATACCATGGCGACAACATACGTCTTTCTGCAGAGATTTGGAAATAACACAAATCGGAGGAGCTACATACGAGAAGGAGTATTGGGTAGCCACACACAACCACAACACATCAAAACAGCAAGACCTACAGCAAAACATCAAAACAGCAACACCTACAGCAACACATCAAAACAACAAGACCTACAGCATGTCCAACGATCAGCGGCGCGTGGATCAGCAAAAGGAAGAGTACGAGGAGCAACGTGAGGAGACCAGTACCAGAGATGTCTCCTCTTACGACGTAATTTTACTAAGCACA
The DNA here is from genome assembly GCA_031213475.1 of Nereocystis luetkeana. NCBI lineage: Eukaryota > Phaeophyceae > Laminariales > Laminariaceae > Nereocystis > Nereocystis luetkeana. The sequence continues at coordinate 15,009 of JARUPZ010001300.1, read as the reverse complement.
ACAGAAGAAGGATGGCGCAATTCATTGCATGACAGGTTTCCGTTCCTCGAAGCGGACTACTCGGAGGCACGAGCGGTTAAAATCTCCAGCTGGGCACTCCAGACTGGGCACTCCAGCACCACAGGCAAGATTACTCTGATGAGTGTTTCGGATCGTTCGTGTGGAAAGTGATAGAGAGCAAGGACCATACCACCTTGGTGGAAGTTCAGAGTTACTTTGGCTTTCTGGTGACCGGGTGGACCAAAGTTGGTACACCCAGCCTTGAGCAGCTTAACTCCGTAGGCAAAATTCTCGCTAGAAACGTGCATGATGCTGGAATTCACAAGGAGCGGGGGGCAAGAAAGAAGTATTACCTTGAGAAGCTTAAGGAAAGGGAGGACCAATGCGAATACAGCCTCAGTAGGATGAAAGATTCGGTAGCACGTGACAGCGGAGAGTGCGAAGCCGGTCCAAAGCACAAGCAGTCAGACCCTGTCAAAAACAGTGTCAAGCTGAATGAGGCATGCGATAGCTCACCTCGCGGAAGAAATCACTCCTCCTACCGTGTCACGCAATGTCAGGGCCGACACGCAAACGTTCATGAAGGATCAGCTAGCGCCCAGAGAGGGGGGGGGGTGGTAAACGATCTCGGAAGATTTAGGTATATTATACGTACGTACGCAAACTAAGCAGTAAAAAGGATGACACAAACTGACACGAAACAATATGTAACGTGAGAGCAGACAAGGGTTAACATAGTTTGATGTGGTAATGGCATCTATTAATAGGAGGAGTGTTAATGATTGAGATCCTCGGGTGATCCACTGGTCGCCAGTAGATGCTCGTTGCAAAGTTGCTAAGGGTGTGTTCAAGAGTGACATCCTCGAGAGATCCACTAGGCACCGGTAGAGGTTCATTAGGAAGTCAGTAAGGGTATGCAGGATACTGACTACATTGCCGTGCACGGTGTCCACGTTGTCGCGTCGATTGGTTGATCCAGTATACGAGGAGGATATATATGCGTGTGGAACGACATTCCACCAAGTAACGGATTGACTGAGGAAACGAATGATTGACTGAGGTAACGAAGGTTACCGTACGTGTTGACTGGGGTGTCGTGCGTATGAGTAGATATTATTACTCTACGCCGGTAGGTATTGCCGTAAGGACGAGCAGAACAGGAGCGTTTGCACACCCACCTGTTCACCCCTCACACCCGCATCTGGGCTCTCTGCAGTCCATCGTACCATAAGCAATAAATTGGCCCGAGAACGCCCATATCAACTGATCCTCTATCGCCTCGAATATCATCATCAGTGCTGCTCGAGCTCGTCTCACAACAACTCTGTGTTAGCCTCTGAAGACCGACATCGGTCAGCCACCTGAGTTTGTACGCATCCTTTCTATCACGTTGCAGGGAAAAGGGTGGGATGCATATATTTGCAGTTGGTGAGGCCTTTGTTGCTACTGTATCCCCTGTTGTACCCCCCATGAACCTGTCGAGACGGGGGACATGCTTCGCTCAATGCGATCGGTCTCGTTCGCGTAAACAAATCTGCACATCCTCGGTCTTGATCTCGGTAGATATTTGTAAGGGCCGCGCGTTTACGGAACTTGTCTGGTCTCTGTTTGGAGATAGCGACGTACATTCTCCCAAGTTGGGGGTTTCATCGGGCATCATATCATGCGTCTCAAGCGGTCATGAAAGGGGGAACCGTTTCAGTGCTGAAACATGTTGCCACCGACGGCTCTCTTTCTTCAAAAAAGGGTGTCATATTCACCGCCCTCCGCGTACCATTGCCGGACCAACAACCAGACAGACTGAATGAAACCATCAACTGAGTGGGTGAGCGGGACGATCCATGCTTGCCGAGCATCCATGTCGATTGAGGTGGGCACCCCGACTATAGGGACGAAAAGGTCGGGGCCTAGGGTACCCCCTCTCAATCAGCGTTATCTCTTCTCTCGTCGTAAGACGGGTCCTTCTCTCTTCTCTCTTAACCCCGTTTGAACGTAGGGCTGAGAATGATGTCTATTCAATGTTAGCCCGGGCTGCCGAGGTGCGAGATGCGCCCGACCTGCATTGAAACCGTATGTACGAGACAAACAACCACCAGTACACAAACAGGAAGAAAACCGAGATGGATCAAACAAGGAAACCTACGGTACTTTGACAGGATTGCTAGTAGTGCCATTCGGGCCCTACGAACGGCTTAACATCAACCTACACCCATCTGTAGTCGCCCTCGATCATCCCTTCGCTTGTCGCAAGTTCGTTCGTCTACACTCAGACCTCAAAACCAGCCTGGGCGCGGCGACAGGCGCCCCCCCCCCACTGTCCCGTGTGGTCTCTTGGCAACCCCATAGCTGGAGCTTGAAGCGGAATACCTTCCGCAAGATATCTGGTTGATCGCCGAGACCATCCACAGTAGGCGCTCCTCCTTCAGCACCCGTTCCCTCACCATTGACCCTCCACCCTTTCCCCTTCCACAACGCCGGCTGCCAGCTGGTCGGTGAAGAGGAGCGTGTGGCACCCCCTACCCCGAGGCCCTCAGAGTGTTTCCCACCCCCAAAGGGGATGCAAGTTTGCACACCTAGATATTTCAAGCAGTCACAAATATTCTCAGGTTGTAAAACTGAGTCTCAGCTGCGGTAGATTCAACTCTGTCTGTCTGTCTGTCTGTCTGTCTGTCTGTCTGTCTGTCCGCATGGCTTATATTTCCCAACACTTTCTATCGGTCGATATATAAGGTCGTTACATACTATATTCATACGACGTATTCGACCCTTACGGACCTTATATACTGAATGAAAAATACCATACCGCCAGGCAAATTTAGCCATAAAATATATTCACGATACGGTACCATCGTACCGTACCGCGAACGTACCATACCACATACTGCGTTTTTCCCGTACCTTACCGCCAAGTACATGCCATACCACATACGGTATTTTTCCCATATACCATACCACCAACATATCCCGTATCCCATACCGTGGTTCTTCCATATAGAATGTCAAGCGGTGTAGTGCCATCGTACTGCTGTACCATGTACCAACAGCATATCATATCACATCAAGTGCACAAGAAGCATACGTACGTTGAACGGGGTGGTATATGAGGAGGTAGGTGAAGCTGCACAGGGAGACCGATGGCACCAGGGAGCAGCCTGCTATTTCCACCCGTGAACATCCAGGACATCCACAGTGTCCATGCCTTGTCCTAGACACAGATTCCGACGACCTGGGTAATCAGCTGTTCGTATCGAAAAATGGCAAGCTCTCTGAATTCAAGATGTTCTCCGACGATAAACAGCAGCAGAACGATCGATGAATTGGATGGTGACGCAACTACTGCATAGCGTCGTTTCTTCGCGCCCGACGCGCGGTCAGCGGCCGGCGCATCTCTCCGTGGCCAGACTTCAGTCGTCTGGCGCGGGTTTGGGCCTAGATACCAAGAGAAGCGCACTCAGCGCGCACCTCTCCGTGGATACGTACTCGTAGACTACATCAGTGGCACAGCAAGTAAGTGCTGCAGCAGCAGCAGCAGTCAGTCACATTGTGAAGTACAAAATACCAAGACAAGTTGACTTTTAAAGCACATTTGGCACGTTTTTCCTCCGCCATCAGACCAAAGAAAGGCAGCCAGAGGTGGCTTGAACGCTTGGGCCCTAGGCGCAGTGTAGCGCAGTGCAGCGCACCCTGCGCGCCTCTTCGCGGCACCAGACCACAACAACAGCAGTTGGTCTCGGCGCTTGCTCGGATTTGTGCGCGCACAGTAAATCCGACTTGTCCGCATAGATACGAGTAGGAAGACTGTCCATGCCTTCTCCTACACACAAAACCCGACGACTCAGGTGACCAGCTTTTCGTATCGAAAAATGGCAAGCTCTCTGAATTCAAGATGTTCTACGACGACAAACAGCAGCAGAACGATGAAGTTGAACCCGAGGAACAATCAATCCTCCATGGTCTATAAATGGGTACTATCGCAAGTCGTATTGTTACCACAGGTGAACCACCAAATGTTGCTGATATTCCAACGATGAGGCATGTCTTAATAGATAGTTCATCAGCGCCCTTAAGGAACCCCGCCCCGTCTGTCAAAAATATTGGTTTCTGCCAAACCAAAAATTAGTGCCCGCAGTATCTACCCTTGCCTTAGCACGCGTCAAGGCTTCCCTCCCCACCTCCCCGCTTTCCACTTTGTGGTGGGGGAACTCCGCAAGCCACTTGCTGCAATGCAGTGCCGGACATCGCATGAAGCCAGGCGGCTGGTGCCGGTTTATTACCTGTGCTCCTGCTTCCATTGTAGAGGGCATATTCTTGCATTGGCGCGTGTCTGTGTCTGCCTGATTTACAGCAGGGACACGTTGTCGCCACGAGCTTCGCGATGGCCAAAATATCCTCCTGCCCATGCACACCATTTTCGACGCGGGGGGTATTCGAAGGGAGTCCGTTGGTCGCGGCCTGATGGCAGGTAGCACAGTAGTTCCTACGCCCCTGAGAGGCTCCTGTGGCGAGCGCCTTGTCCAAGAGACTCTCGTATCTCGCCCCCTCTAGCGAGGTGTCCGGTTCGGACGAGCTTGCTCTCTCGCGGAGCTGGTCCAGGGGAAACGGCGCGTGCGCCGTGGCGGAAACGGCTAACTAACCGCAGCTTTACTGTGAATTTGTTTTGTTGACCCTTTGGCTGAGGTTTTGTGGTCCTTGCGTCGTGTTCCGTGAGCATGCCAGTTTCCGGACTCCTATCGTAGGGGAGGTGTCTAGGCCGAGACCCCGAGACCCCACCTCCAGTCTAGGTTCAGGAACAATGCGAGCCATCTGTTATCTTTGGAGAAATCCGAGGACGGATCTAGGATGCCCCCCCCCCTCCCCCCGCCCCGACTGGCGACTGCAAACGGCAATCACGAAAACAGTGCATCGAACACCCACGAGGTCGTCGTCTGCTGCGACTTTGACGAGGAAGACCTTGGGTAGAAACTGTTCCAGGGCTTCCGCAGCTGCTATTCCGTATTCCCGGGGATTATCACCCAACATCGCCATCACCTGGATTAAGACATTTTTTTGAGTGATTGATGACGGTTGGTTGGTTACTTAAGCTCTTTCCCGAGACGGTTGATCGTCTCCGATTCTGGTAGCCCAATCTGCACCCATCCTTTCAAAGGGCCGGGGAGGTCCACCATTTTTTCCGGTGGGATCTAGAGTCTGCTCCTAATGAAAGGGGGGCCTTCTCCCTGCTTTCTGCGGACGGTATCCCTGTAGCCCTCCTTCCCCCGCCGACACACGCGCCTGTGCCTGCTGGTGGGACCTCAGCGTCAGCCGATCGCTCGAACAACCCTCCTTGAAGAGTGGCTGCACCTGTGCGGCTCCTGGTATTTCTACGACGTGCTCATACGCCCACTGCGCTCGACTGTCGGCCCTCCAGCCAGCCATGCTTTGAGGGACGCACCGGTGTCCATGACGCGTACTATTACGGGGTACGATAGTAAATAGCACCTACGGTACGCACGAAAACCTATACGTTCCCCTATTTTTACCAACAACATTTGGTCCTATTTATTATGGCCCCCCGTGATAGGCACTACAGGTGGCTGCCTCTCTGTCTGAGGAAGTCGGTGGCAACCCCCGTGATCGACACTACAGGTAGCTGCTTCTCTGTCTGAAGAAGTCGGTGGCAATTATGGTGGCCGACTGTTTTTTGTCCCACATGCCTGCTACAAATCTCGCGAGGAGATCGGCGTCTCCGTCCCGTGCTCCCTCCGCCGCGCATTCCTACGTCGTAACCTTCGGTGCTGAGGAGGACAGCCCGCTACCGCCCCCCTCCTCGCTCAGAGATTGCCGGAGCGAGATCTCTTGCGCCGTCGGGAGCTTTTTTTCTTGCTTCGAGGTAACGTCCCACGCCCTTAACGGAGTTGACAGCGGTTCCGATCTCGTCTAGATCGCGCCGAAAGAAGGGAATAGCCGTGACCGTGCTCGCCATGACACCCATGGCGCCGACCGCTGTGTCGTTCATGCAGGCGAAGGCCTCAGTTTATCCCTCTTGATTTCCGCACGGAAACGCTTCAGCCCCGGGCGCAACGAGAAGCAGAATATTGCTGGTCCCAAGTAGGATCTCCTTGCTGCAGCCGTCTAGCGAGGGGTAGTCCGGTGCTCCCCTGAATCCATCGGGAGGAACACATCGGCGGGTCTCTCGCTGTAGCACTTGGCCACGAACGGCGTGAGCGCCGGCATGCAGGTTGCCACCTCCGTAAGCACAGGCGTCCTGTTGACTGAACGCGTTGGAACAGCCCGTTCTAATGAACCCTCAGCCCCACGTGCCTGACTCACCCGCTCACAGAGACCCCAAACTGCCCCACCCCGTGGTTGAACTCCTCTAGTTACCGGTCGCCACTGTCGCGTTTGCCCCTGCGGCAATGAACGGACCCCAGACTGTAAAATAAGAAGTTCTAGAAATACCGTTGGGACTACTGTACTCCAGGGTTTCTTTCTTCCGTTCTCCGCCAGAAGGCTATACCATGTGATCCTGCCGAACTCCTCTCGCCCGATGTTCGTCTGTGGGTGATGGATTTCAAAAGCGCCTGAGCGTCGGCCTTCGTTTTGTGGGGGAAGGCAGAGCACTGCGGGTGGCTGATACTACGGAGACTAGCCCCAACGAGGAGGTTCATCGCCTTTCGGGCACCGCGGGGCGGCACTTCCTTCCTAGCCGTCGGCGTCACTCTCCAAAACCCTCGAAAGCCCTATAAACCCTTTGAGGGCAAAAACTGCAGTCCCGTTTAGATTGAGGGATTTGTTCATCAAAACGGGGCGGCAGTCCTGCAAGAGGTAACACGCGTTCAGTTTTCTCGAAGTAAGTCAGGTTATGGGGTGAGGCATATAGAGCGAGTCCCGCCTCAAGGGAAGAAGGAGAGCTTCAGAAACGTTTGGTGCGCCCACCCCTACCATACGTATGTACCTGTTGTACGAGTAGCGCGTTTCGTTCCTTCTCACCTCTGACTCCGTGACACTCTGCCGAAAGGCAAATAAATGCACCGCGTTTCCGGCGAAAGAACTCGTCCCGCTTAACAGGGGGCAGCGCTCAGCTGTGGCGACCCTTTTGTGTCCCGTTCTACCCATCGCCCTTCCCTCGTATCCCCACCGATCTTGCCGAGACTACAAAAAGCTGCTGAAGCAGGGTGTATCGTCTAGATCCGCATCTCGGTGCGGCACTCCTCGTGTAACAGCCGGACTCAGGCACGTGACTTGGCGTGTTCCATTTGACATGGCTCGGAGAAATTTTATCCATTCTCAACAAAGCCTAGTATTAAAGTAGAGCGTAACGGCGATGAGCGCCGCACGAGCAGGACATACATGCACGAAGAAGGTGGTCTACACCCTCGTTACCCCTCTCCGGACGTCAAAGGATGGGAAACTGGCGGTAAAAAAAAGTGACAAGGATTACAGCAAAGGGGACACCGCGTTATTTTGTGGAATATACCGATTGCTGTGGTGTCATAAGGGTCGATCTTCACAAGGGCTGTTTTTTAGGTTTATTTCAGTATTTTCACGAAATTTCGATATTTGTCGGGGTTTTCCTATAGGAAAATACCAACATTTCGGGAAAATACTGAAAAAAACTGAAATACACTCCTCGTTAAGATTGACCCTAAGGAATACCCTGGGCTAGGTAATCGGTCGATCTTTCATCCCGTAAGCTCAGTAGGTAACACCTTCACAGTGTCACTTGGCGTCGTCGAGGAAACAGGTTCGAATCTCACTTCAAACGTTTCTTTTGTAGAAACGCGTGCGCGTGCATCCCTAAGAACTTACGAAGTATTACTTCCAGGTTCGAATCTCACTTCAAACGTTTCTTTTGTTTGCGAGTGCATCCTTAAAAACTTACGAAGTATTATAGCGAGTGCATCCTTAAAAACTTACGAAGTATTATATGCCTGGTTCCTCAGGTATTGAAACGAAGCGGGTAAAGTCAGCGAACGGCCGTATACGGACGGTACCGACACCCCGAAAAAATATCCCACCGTTCAGAGGGGGGTAGAGTGTTACACGTAAAGATTACCCTTGGCTAGGTAATGGATCGATCTCTTTCCCCTATAGCTCCGTAGGTAATACCATCACAGTGGTGCCCGAGTTACAATGGTTGGATGCAAGGGGTCGTACGGCACGATCAAGAACTTGATCCTACCCGCCGCACTTCTAGGCGCCCTCACCGCTAGTAGACGGTACATTCGTAGTGCCAAAGTTATCGTCGTGTTGGTCACCTTATTTCGGGCTCCCACAGGCGTTAACTCTCGCGGGAGAACACAAATGCTGCATACAATACCTGGTATCTACGTACGACTCGAGGTACCCCCTCTCTCGCCCCTTGTAGCGCTAGTGGATGCCCCCGCCGCTCGTCCCTCAGCCGGCATCGCTTGCCGCGCGACAGTCAGCACTAGTACTAGGTAGTGATAGCAGCAGCAGCAGCAGCAGCAGTAGTAGTAGTAGTAGTAGTAGTAGTAGTAGTAGTAGTAGTAGTAGTAGTAGTAGTAGTAGTAGTAGTAGTAGTAGAGTAGTAGTAGTAGTAGTAGTAGTAGTAGTAGTAGTAGTAGTCGTAGTAGTGGTAGTAGTAGTAGTAGTAGTAGTAGTAGTAGTAGTAGTAGTAGTAGTAGGAGTAGTAGAGTAGTAGTAGTAGTAGTAGTAGTAGTAGTAGTAGTAGTAGTAGTAGTAGTAGTAGAGTAGTAGTAGTAGTAGTAGTAGTAGTAGTAGTAGTAGTAGTAGTTGTAGTTGTAGTAGTAGTAGTAGTAGTAGTAGTAGTAGTAGTAGTAGTATTAATGGTAGCAGTAGTAAGAAAACAACAGTAGTGCGGACTTTTTTTGTGTCATGCATGCGGTCGTAGTCTTCTAACTTCGGCTACTGCGTTACAGTGAGCACTGGCCTTGACGATGCGGAGCGATGTACTCGTAGAACCCGCACTTGCTTCGATTGATTGTCTCTGCAAATCTTCCGTACACAGGTTCTTGACACGTACATCACCGGTAGATGGTGCGTTCGGGTGGGCGGCCACGAAGCTTGACGCATCTGGGGCGCCCGAGGTGTCCGGAGACTGGAGCGGATTGTTTCTGTGAGGATGGGATACAGACATCCGCGGAGCGCGGCTTTCGGCTCGTAGATTCCCCCGCACTCGTATTTGATTGAATGCCCGAGCAAAAAAATCCGTGCAGGCTTTGCATTGGCATAAATAAAGCGAGTTGATCATCGGTATGTGGTGCTGCTTGGGTGGGTCACGAGGCCGACAAGAACGGAGCGGGAGCGGACCGCTTGTGTGTGTGTGTGTGTGCGGGCTGCAGGCGTACGTCGCGATATATACCTGGTAGGAGCGCAATCGTTGGGGATACTTTGAGGGGGCAAACGCGTGGGTTTGAAGCTTCTGTGATTTAACACGTATGCACGCACCTTTTTTGCCAAGGAGGGCTGGTAGGCATTTTTTTCTGGGCAAAAGCCAAAGTCCCTCTGAAAAAAGTGTTCAGGGGCGCCTTCAAACGATTGGTTGGGACAAAACATGGGAAGAAAAAAAAAGGTAGTGACGAAAGCAGCAGCAGCAGCAGCTTACCATATACTAAAAAAATATCATTATCATCAGAGCAGTATCGGTAGCTAGAAGGAAATTGAAGGGAAAAATACCCAAAATTGGCAAAAAACCATAAAAGACGGCCAAAAGCTAAAAGTCGTAGTCGAAAGAACTACGAAGCGGTACCAGGTGAGTATTCAACGACGCGTCCCCCAAAATGACACCACAGGTCAAGCCGTAAGCATACATAGGTGCTGTGCCATACTTTACCGCACACGCGTACTGTACCATACATACTGTGCGAAATACGAGGTCCAGAAAAAAAACAGAGTCACACAGGCAACACGGGGGGGGGGGACAGCGAACCGAAAAAAAAGGCTCGTCATTTTCCATTACCCTCGTACAAGATAATACCATCATGAACCCCGCCCGTGTGCCTGTCCCTTCATGGTCCACAATTCTTCGCGCACGCTACGACGCGCTATTTAAGAAGATGATTGGCGCTCTCTCCCTTTCCCATCTACACCCCGGGAACGCACCGCGCCGACCCAGCCCCAAAAGCACAAGATCTGAAAATTGGACACGCAAAAAAAAAAAAAAGACCTCTAGAACAAAACCCAATTGCAACCTCGTATTCACTCCTTCGTCCACTATTTCGTGAGTTTTAACTAGAATGGTGAGCAGCACTCCCGTTACCGCTCCCTACAAAACCATTCAGCCAACCAACCAATCAGGTAGCCAATCAGAACCATTCAACCAACCAACCAATCAGCTAGTCAATTAGAACCATTCAATCAACCAACCAACCAATCAGAACCAACCAATCAGCTATAGCCAATCGATCAACCAACCAACCAATCAACCATCTTCGCGCGTTTCTTCATCTCTCAAACCTTTCGGAACTGCCCCCCCTTTCCTCCCTCCCCTTCCCTGCCAGTTTTATGAAGAGTAGGAAAGACAAACTACCAGTACTCGGAATGAGCTTCGGATAATATTATTTTTGCGGTCTAACTTAGCAGAAGTAAAAAAGGGTCATCTTCGTAAAAGGTCAGGGAGCTGACGGCTCGGGCTCCGCTTCTTTCTCGACGGGCCTCGCCGGGAGCCACTTGATCGTCGATCGTTCCGCGATCCAGTCGAGCACCTTTTGCAGACGTCGAAAGAATATGCATGAAATGGAAGGGGGGGGAGGATCAGTGCTGAGCCTTGCCGTGCAAGATAGAAGCAAAGACCAAGCCAGAGCGGGAAACAAAATTGACAATCAACGTCATGGAGCAATGGCAATCACATGCACGCATGGGTGCAAGGAAATATGCTGCCCGCGGCAACGCGGAGCAGTCACACAAGAGGCGACGAAGTATAAAAAATGAACCAAGGGAGAAGCACCAACGAGACAAAAAAAAACACCTTTTGACAAAAAAAGCCATCTACCCTTACAGTAAAACCTGCCTCGAGGAACAAAACATCCTGAGGGAAAACCTATCATTAAGCGAAATCGCGAAATTTTGCACCCGATCCCCCCCCCCCCCCCCCCCAGGGCGTTCTTCGTTTATTTTTTATTTTCTGTCAAAAGAAAGAGCCCTCCGTAAAAACGCAGCCTGAGATTGCCAGGGAAAACAAACACGAAATTCGTGAGCGGTTATGCCGCAATCAGTATGAAAACCACCTCTTGTCTAGCAAATAAATCAGCCTGATGAACGAATCAACCCATCAACATGCTCGGTTCCGGCACTGTAGGTAGGCGAGGGTCTATGGTTCATACGACTACGGCCATGCAAGATCTCGAGTACCCCCCTCCCGGCCCCCCGCCCCCCGCCCCCCTCGCATCCTTACCAGATCCCGCTCGAGTTGGGCTTCAATCTTGTCCTTCGCTGCCGCCTCGTCCATGTCCTGCCCCTGCCCCTTAGCCTGCGCCCTGATGAGGTCGATCTGGTCCACTACTTCGCGCGGGTCGAACTGAACGATGGGAAAAAAATATATAAAAACAAAACAGAAAAAAAACGAAAATTAAACGAAAAATTAAACACAAACAAACAAAAACAAACAAAAAAAGTCAGGGTCCGTTTTAACGGATAGCATTGTTGAATACCAGTAGAATAGAATAGAATAGAATACGACGTAGAACTGTTTTTTTTTTACAATCGAATTGAATTCGATTCCATTCGGTAGATGAAAAAAAAAAAATTGGGTCCTGCCCCCCCCCCCCCCCCCCCTCCATCAGGACTTGAGCGTTGTGTCTAAAAAAAGGGGTCAACGAACACTCGTTCACAACCAACGAGGCGAGGGACGGCACACGCGCTCCCCGGAGCGCCGTCGGCGGCGGCTATTAGTTGTTTGCCGAAAAAACAGGCTTGCGGCGGCCCCGATTCAACATCTACCTGGTGTGTTTTCAGAGATAGCAAAAGAAGTACATACTTACGTAGTTTTTTTTCGTTTTGACCGAAGGAGGGGGCGCCCCCGGCACCGCAATAAACCGAAAAAGGGGAAAACTTTTGGAAAAAAAAAAAACGACGGACAGCACAGATCAATCACCCATCTGTACACCCTCCACCGCAGATCCTATACATACATGCGTGTGTATCCTGTCGGTACTGTGAGATGCCGCACAGGATCTATACACAATACAGCGCAGATCTATCTGTCACCAGGAAACCCGACCTACTACACACAGATCACGCAGATCGCACTGCTGGCACGAGGCAACATGAGCTGTTCCTACAGTAGCATCAAGATCAGGGATATATCTACTGTATCTGCCCGCAAAGATCTAGATCGTGGGAATGATCTGTAGATGATATGATGTAGATGATCTGACCCATGTGTGGTGCTACCTTTAAAAAAGGACTGTTGAGGCGTTCTACCTTAGGGATCCACACTGAAATTTAATAAGCTCTTCTTTTGAGGAGCTCCATAACTCACTCGCAAAACTGATGTCAGCAAAAATCAAATTGCATCCCGATGAATAACCCCATTGCCTCAAGTATACAAAAACGTCATTTTTCGAAACAAGATTGGCATTCCGACGATTTTGGGTTAAGGAGCCCCCGTCATCCAGAAAACATTTTAGCGGAAATGTGCAGCCTCCATCGTAGAACGCGTCTGCTACAGTTGTACACTGCAGTCGGGGGGGGGGGGGACAACCCAGCCAAGAGTTCTCGGGTAGTTTGTTATTACGGGGGGGGGGGGGGGGCATAGTAAATAGGACCTACAGTACACACAAAAATCTACCTGGTATATATTTCCCTATCTTTACTAAACTATATTTCGTCCTGTTTACTATGGTCCCCCGCAATAGTCCCCGCTGAAAAAACGGCAAAAGGCTCACGTACCTCGATTCCCTCCTTCTCAGCCACGTAGGTGAACAGAAGCCCAAGAGAGAGACCGCGGGTGGTGTTCTTCCTCACGACCTCCACGTACTTCAGGAAGTTCTGGTAGAGCGGACGAGAGGAGGGAGGGGGGAAAGGGAGGAAGGGGGGAAAGGGAGGAAGGGGGGAAAGGGAGGAAGGGGGGAAAAAAAAACAGGGCGACGGATTGAACTGGTGCCAGATATACACGTACACAACGCGTGCTCATGTGTGGAAGTGTGGTCTGGTGAGCTGAAGATTTTTTTTTTTTGCCAATCCACCGGAGGATTTGTTGGGGGGGGGGGGGGGGGTTAACCCTTTTAGAACCGCAGTCCCTTTTTGGGGGACAAGCCACTCAAATTCTTAGTGATATTGTCTCCAAAACGGGACTGCGGTCCTAAAAGGATTAACGGGGGGGGGGGGGTGAATAGCACGGGGCATCGGGGGGGGACAGCGGCCGGCACGGAAAGCAAAAGAAGCAACAGGAAACACCACAGACTGCATACAAACACATGGAACGTAGGGAGGAGAAACACATAAACGAGTATTATAAAGACACCTCTAGCCTATGCCGGCCTTGGGCTCCGGGTAAACAGTAAATATAGATGTATGCGTACGAGTACATTATCTATAATACGTGCAAGAACCATCGAAGTCACCCCCCCCCAAAAACAAATCCAGTCAGCTCCTGCAACAGCAAAATCGCAAGAGTACTCAAAACCAGCAACACCACCACCAGCACCACCAGAAAAACAGGTTTTCTGATAAAGGCCAGGCAAAAAACCTGAAACAAACCACGAGATTTCCTCTCAAGCTGTGATAAGGAAAACGAAACTCGCAACAAGGGCGAGAAAAAGAGCAGTAGCAACAACGTGAGCAAACAGCAACAACAACATGAACAAAGTTAGTAAGAACAAAAATAAAAAAGAACAAGGTAAGGAAACCGTTGCCAAAAAAAAAAAGACGGCGATGCCCGTACGTACCTCCTTGGTGATCATCTTCTGGATCTGCTCGTCCGGCTGGCCTTGGTCCTTGAACTCGGTCATCATGATGGCGAACTTCTCGCGCGCCTGCTCGATGATCAGCGTCTCCGGGATCTCGACCTGCGTCACCTCCAGGACGGCGTCTTCCAGAGCCCTGCGCAGCAGCGAGAGCGGGGGGGCAACATCGAGACGAGCAGCGCATAGACAGACAGACATACCGACATGAGAGCGCGTCTGAAAACCCGCTACATTCGCCCACCGCAAAAACAACACCAACCGAACCCAACAACGCACACCACCACCGACACTACAAGCACCACCACCACCACCACGACCACGACCTTAAAACCAACACCAACACCAACACCAACACCAGCAACAACACCAACACCAACACCAGCAACACCAACAACACCAACACCGACAACAACACTACGCCACTCACCATCAAACTAGACACACACAACCATCGACATCCCAACAACCACAATAAAACAACGCCAACAACAAAATCAGCCCCACAAATATTATACCACCCCCACCCACACCGCCCCGAACAAAAAAAAAAAAAGTCCAACACCAACACCACAACCCTCACCCTCCCTCCCCCCAATCAGCACCGCAAATACCATCACCACCACCACCACCCCTAAAAACAACCACCAACAACACCACCATCTTCAGCGCGCCCCCCCCCCCCCCCCCCCCCGCCTCCCCCCCCCACCATCACCATTCCGCTGACCTGTTCCTGGCGTCCTTCTTGGATGTGCCGGTCTCCTCCATGACGGCGTTCTCCACTTCTTTCGTCAGGGCCTCAATGGTCAGGTCCTTCCGGATGCTCTGAGCGAACTCCTCGTTGACTTCCGGCAAGATGCGGTTCTGATAACGGAAAAGCGCGGCGGGGGGGAGGGGAGGGGGGGGGGCGGGGAGAGAGGCGTACGCGGGTGTTGTTTGCCAGAGTCATTTGGCCATTGTGGGCGCGGGGGCGGGGGTGAAGGGTCATTCACGTTCCGTAGGGATCGCAAAAAGTTTCCATGTTACCATATATCGTACCAGGTACATACCAGGAATATATCTGGCACCAGTGTATGATTTCCGGCCTAATGGGGGTTCTGATAATGAAACAAGGAGGAGGGGGCGGGGGGAGGGGGGGGGGGGT